>JAWPHD010002481.1:0-255096 GCA_037043455.1 Cyrtodaria siliqua
ATGTGAATGAAGAAACGTCATAGCTGTGATGATTTAAAACTAAGAATTCATTTTTAAAGATGGATACTACACTCAAGGATGCTCTTAAGTTGCTGGCATTTGAAGTTTTCTGTTAAGGTAATTTATTTTTGTTGCAATTTATATCGTGTTTTTTTTATGAATGTTTCAAAGTTGTTAGAATATGTGTTTCTGTTTGGAATTATGGTTTAACTTTTCAAACTCATAAGTGGCTCATATTAACGTTATAGAAGAATTTCATTTACGAGCTGTTTAAAAATTAAAATGAACAGACATACTTGTATTCATGGCATACAAAGTGCATGGGGAGAATCAAATTGGCAGTAATAACATACGTAAGTGAGGTTCTTGAGTAAAATATATAGAGGATCTTACATGAGTGCTCATTTATTATTGTATTTAATATAACTGAATAACTCATTGGCAATAATGATATAATGCGATGGCTTAAATGAATAAATGAAATAATAAGGTAACACGAATGTGAGATTCTAGTTATCGCAACTCATTATCATGTCACATAACATCAAAAAATATGTCTGCACGTGATCTCATTGACATTAAGCTATACCATTAGTATATTTATCGACAATATGTAATTGTATTATTTCATTCCCAGACTGTAAATTATGCGATAAAATGTTAATCGATACATTGTATTGGTTTAACTAATGACATTTTCAGACTAGAGTTAATACTTATAACAATAGTCATTGTTAGCCTTTCCTCCCAAGTGTTCATTACGTCGAATGGAAATAAATAGTATGTGTGTTATTCGTAGAAGCTTTCTAAATGGGTTATGCTAATCTAATAATTGATACATGCCTTTAATGTCAGGCGAACATATTTATAGTTATAAATACATATTTCGCAATTTTACATCCGAATGAATTACACAAGCGAATGTCAAGCATAATGTTAACTTGTCACTCTAAGTATTAACAATTTAAACGCATTCCTTCATAAATATACAGAGGAGCATATATTGGTGCTATTTTATTATTATATTTATTGAAAGAGATGATAAATAAAGATATGATGCTCAAAGCCGTCAACTCATACATGTTTTTCCAACTCCAAGCGTAAAACAGCTGCCGAGAGAAAATAGCATTATTTCTGGGTAGGAAATGGTAACAAAGTTTAACATAATAACAGACCAAGTCACGGGTGTTAAAACAATATTCAAAAAAAATAAATTGTCATGGAGACGTAAACACGCCATGGCCGTTTTTTTTACCAGACACTTTCTTCCGAATTTGTACTACCAATCATTTTGAATCAAGGTGGACGAATCCTTGACATGCCTTACAAATTGATTACATATTCACCTTTGTAGCACGACGTAGTAAAGTACACATCAGCACAGCAATACAATTACTCACATGTATGGGATGCGTTTGCGTTAGCATGCATTACAACACAGATAAACTGTTCATTGCTACCATGTGTAATTATAAGATTGCGTTATCAAAGTGAAAAAATTCAAAGAAACTATTCATTACTACCTTACCATGTGCAATTACTAAAAGAAGCGAATTAGCACGAATATAAGATTATGTTCATCACGTAACACTTTACGTGACATAACGACACATAACGTCAAGAAACTTATACCAACAGTGGATTACCAAGAATATATAATAGTGTTATTACATTCACAGACCGTCACGTGTGATCTAACGTACACTTATACATGTATAAGTATTATCATTAATATTTCCACGTGTCAAACTTTAACGACATACACAACACATAATATTGATGTAAAAGGGGACCTACTGAACTTTCTGAAAATGACAAAATATAGACAGCCCAGTTTTACTTACAATGTTTAGACAATTTGGTCGCTGAAGATTAGAACATAGCGAGGTTGTGTACAAATACGCTCGATTTAAGCTAGAACTCGCTAGTTTGATTCCGATGTTGTACAGTACGGACCTGCGGTGCCGTTGTTTTAAGGTGATGTGGTTTCTATAGGACGATGATTGTGGGTAGATTACACTTATGATCATCACTGTCTTGTGTCCATTGTCTGTTACTGATGTTCTTTGTACATATAACCATACAGTGTATGGACCGAAAAACCTACTCTCTGAAACGTTAAAGATCATACTCTCTGAAACATTAAACTGAAGCGTATTTTTTTAAACTTTTTTGTTGATTATCAGCAGAAATCGTGTTAAACTTCGCGGCCAAATGTCTCACAAAACAGTTAATAAAATATGATGTGTATTTACTCTCCAACGCCGCTATTTGTAGCACGAAACCAATCGTTCAGCTATGGCGTAATAATCCCGACATGCACCTTGTCAATCTGTGACTCTGGAAGATGATGTATCAAATGTCAATGCTGCCGAAATGTATCACAGAGATAATGTAGATGCATTTAATTCAATCAACAGCGATGAGTTTCGATGATTAATGCAAACTCATGTCGTGTGTTTTGCTTTGATTTGTGTGTCTGCAATCGGTGGGTATAGAAGTTCTCTGCCAACTGTTATAAAGACTATACAAAACGGGGGATAGATTTTAGAAATGAGTATTTGAAATAAGAGAACTTTCTAAGCAAGCTAAAATACAGACGCAATTTACTTAACGTAAACGTACACCGCGTGTGCAATAGCAAGATGATACAGAAATGTAGCGATAGATGGGACTTCTATTGCCATTTATTACTGCCTAATTATGTATATTTTATAGTCTGGCATGGCATAGATTTCTTTTTATTTACACTGTTCCGTGTTAGTGTGATGGCAATGGGATAATAGTGAGGTTTGGTAAAACCTATATCCTGGATTAAACGCCTCCCCCTACCCTCAGTGGCCCTATACCCTGGATTAAACGCCCCCTCCCCCGACCCCCACCCCCCTCCCCTTAGTGGCCTTGTTTGCCAATGACCGTTCAAGCAGTACCACTATTGTCAATCATGTTATGCATTACGTGGTCCCGACTTAACAGATATTTCAACAATAAAACAATAAATGCTAAAAATTACCTATAAACTGTTTTAATTTTACAATATTCAAACTTTTTAAGCCGAAATTAAGGTTTGATATCATACCCCAGCCCACCCCGTTTTCGCTTCTTGGAGAAGGGGTTGGATGGGGTATGAAAGTTAATACTCGGACACGTATTGGTTTGTGGTGTTGCATATTTTGCTTCAAATTTTCTTTTTAATTTTTGGTTTGTTTTGTGTGCGTGTTTTTGATTGAATTTGTTCAGTGAACGCTAAATGTTCTGTTCCACTTTCATATCTACTTTTTCATCATTTATATTGAAGTTTTTCATTTCAAAGTAACGGCGTCATCAAATCTATATATGTTACATGAAGGGTCATATGTTCTTGATTGCTTGTCTGTTACTATACTTACTGCTTCCTTTAATGTTTCGTGCTGGTGCTGCATACTAACCTCCCTTTCCAATCCACGTACTGTCTTTGATGACAGTAACTTCATTAAATTGATTAAAATTGGTAATTATATTTTTGAGTAATGTGTCATTGTGGGCCGTGCATTTTGTCCTGTTTTATGATAATCTATTGCACGACTGTTTTGCTATTAACAGCATGCCTTGTTACATTAACAGACATTTTTTCACAACTGATCATACACAATTATAGGTTTTGCTCTAATTACTTCCTCGTAACCCGTCCTAAACCTATGCGTCATGTTGCACGTGACGTAATGACTCAATATAACATTAGTTGCTGTCTCAAACTAAGGAACGATAGCATCATTAAGGGATCTGCACTGGAGGCGATCTAGAGTATGGCAATCCAATTACGAATGAAACCATGAAATCAAAATAATGTGTTTCGCGCTAATATTCCATGCCCCATGATCTGTCAATTTTAATTATTGTTAATGAAAATAATTGGTCTTATGTATGTTGTATAAATCATGAATATTAATTTATCATTACGTAGTCCCGCCTTAATTCCATTAAGCGATGGGAAAACTTATATAAGCCGGATTTTATAACGGATATTTCGACAATAAAACACGTTTAAAAAACATGTTTTACTGAAAACAAAATGCTATAACTTGCTTAAAATTACCTATTTAATGTTTTAATTTTACAATTTGGAACCTTTTAAGCTGAAATTCAGGTTTTATTTCATACCCCAGCCAACCCCGATTTCTCTTCTTGGAGAAGTTGTTGGATGGAGTATGAAAGTTAATACTCGGACCACGTTACGTGTGATCATTTACTCTAATTCTATAATAAAAGTACAGTTTTTTCTTAATTATATCGTTCCATTAGTGGAGAACGATGCCAAGAGGTTTTTTTGTGTTTAACACCTTACAAAATGCCTATTTTTTTTCTATAACACTTTATCAAGTGCTTTAGTTTTCTATAATACATTGCCATGTGCGTGTTTGTCCTATAACACTTACCAAGTACTTTATTTTTCTATTACAATTTACCAGTTGCCTTCTTTTCAATCCTCCGTTGTGCCACTCTGAATTTCGTCGGTGTGTTATTGGGTAAGACACTTTTCCTTAGCCTCATCCGTCAACAGGGCGGTCCCGTGTATCGGTCTATCCTCCGAGCACGTTAAAGAACCATAGGATTCTATTCGATAATACGAGTGGGGGCACGGTTCTCGGATTGATTCCTATGTATCCTTCCACTCTCTCTGGGGCGGCTCTAAATATAACCTATACTGGGTTGATGGGCCGTTAAAGAACATTCATTCTTTTAATATAACGCTTTTGAGGCCCTCCCTGAGGGTCCATATTCCCTTGATCTCTGAAAATAAGAAGCAATGTTACCTTGTTCCCAAAAAATATTTTGCTTTATTCCCCAAAAATATTTGTGCAATGTTCCCTTGTCCCCCCACAAATATAACCAATAACGATGTTCCTTTCTTCCCCAAAAATAAATGGACATGTTCCCTTGTTCCCCAAAAACCCCTGGGAAACTCTCGCTTTTCTGTACAATATACAATGTACAATGGTTAGAAATATAAACACCAAATTAATTAATAGTTTTGATTTAACCCAAAAAGTCATTGTCCAGTGATTTGTATCAACAGTTTTCATTTTTAATTGAAGTAAGAACAAAAAGCCTTCAAGATCTAGTCTGAAAATGTCACCGAAATCAAAATAACTGAAAAAAGTACACCTGAAAATTAAGCAAATGTTGCAACATAGCCAGTCTACAACGGTTCCTATGGTTAAACATTCCATATAAAGTAGAGCTTGTAATAAATGACGTGTAAAGTTCTAGCCCCTGTCACCCGGCCCGCTTCTGATTTCTTCATTACGCTATGCTACACGGATCCAGAAACAAGGCCTTGGGAAAATAGGACGTTTGAAATCGCCCTAACGTTTTGGGCGATTTTGGCGAGATTTTTACAGATTCAACGAGACATATTTTAACGTTAATTTTAAAAATAATGTCTTAATTTTAACTTATGACAAGCAGCAAGTGACGTAAAAAAGTTTAACTGATGCATCAACAATTGACGCTGTACGTTTATTTACAACATGACGTCACACAAACGTCGACCTTATACGCGGGGAAAAAACGCGCGAATAAATTGTGCTAATCGCTAGTAGGTGCTTTAATTGGCCTAATCTGCCCAGACCGATGTATGCAAGTAAGACATATGTATGATACGGTCTAGCTGGCCGAGACTAGTAAAGTTCAAATTAAGGATTTGAGTTTCATAAATTCATCGTTCATGGACCTGTTAAACATATACATGTACTGGGATGTTTAAAATAGTGTTAAATCTAACTGTTAAATACCTTATCAACTCCTGGAAAGAAACGTTTGTAAATGGTGTTTGAGGTATATAAACTGCCTCGTTTTGAATTTATATAATTTTATGTAGTTGCCGTTAAGATACTTACACAGAAGTAACAGCCAGACACTCGACATGGGCAAGCAACGTGCAGCGTACGACTTACGTATACGATAAGTTAAGCCAATTTGCAACATAAAATAAAAAAGACTATTCATGCATGTTTAACAATCAGGTATCAAAACCGGTAAATGAATTAACATGTAAAAAGCTAGCAACCAATACGCCAAGTCACCAAAGCCACGCGACCTAATGCCTGAAGGCGACATTAATATTCGTCCTAATGAGGAAAATTCTGAATGTGTCAAACAAAAACGACAGATCTCTATAAATAAAAAAATGAGTCAATAACGCTTTTTTTATAATTTAAAACTTACTATGAGTAATTGACGAGTCCCATCGGCTCAGATGTGTCTTCGTTGCGTGCTTTTTATAGTCAATTTTCAAATTAACGGGGGAAAAGAACATGGAGATATACCCGCGGAGAATGTGCTTGCAATATGTTTATGGTGAATACTTTATCCGAATCAGTGACATTATAGTAGATTTATTTATATTGGAGTAAACATGATGTGTGTTAAAATGGCGGGACATAAGCAGTCTTTCGACACATAATATATATTCTTGCCCGTATTTTGTTTGTGTCATTTCTCCCTTGTTCATGATAAATGTGTTGTTATTAACGTCCATTATATAGACATCTCCCTAAGCATGTATGCATAATGTCGTAAGGGAAATGTAACATTCACAGAACACAGTCAGCCGCAGACACGCATACAACACAAACAACACGCATATGGGAAAATGTATCCGACGACACAAGCACAAAAAAGGGTTGACAAAAGATGGTCCGCTTTAACAGGTGCAGTGACATGCGCTTTTCTATCGTGTTGTTTTTGTTGTTGTTGTTGTTGTTGTTGTTTTGTTTCAGTGTCGTCATTATATTTTTCAGATGGCTATTGTTATATCGGGAAACACTATCTAATGACGCCTGTATAAACAAAATACGCCAATCGTGTCATATCCTTTTAAACCACTATTAAAAATGAACAATTGTGATCTAGTTGGGGATATAAGGCAACTTAGGCCCTAGTTGGATCTCGGTTGCATCGCAAGTCCGGACATGCGATAAACCCGAGATCCAAGCCCGACCAGAGCCCGCGTGGCTCAAGTGTTACCGACTATTATAAACATGTACTTAGTAATTAAACTGCATAGTGTAATCATCCGATGGAGTATTATTTGGTGGATGTATTACGTTTTACTCTCATGGTAGGTTCGTTTTCATATGCGGTTTGATCAAGCACTACAGCGATAACAACAACGCTTCGGTCAAAACGTATACTCTCTGCTTCGGTCAAAACGTATACTCTCTGCTTCGGTCAAAACGTATACTCTCCATTTCGGTCAAAACGTATACTCTCCGCTTTGGTCAAAACGTATACTCTCTGCTTCGGTCAAAACGTATACTCTCTCTCCACTTCGGTCAAAACGTATACTCTCTGCTTCGGTCAAAACGTATACTCTCCGTGGTTTCAGTTGACGTTATACTTTTGCCTTTAAGTTTTCGCTGAATTAATTTCTTTCGATCTTTGTTTATGCAACTTCAGTTTTTCCTGCCATGATCATCTGATCTTGTTGTTTACGACACATGACTGAATGATTAATATTATTCATTAGTAGAGCTGAACAACATCATTAGTTAGTCTATACGCGTCTAGAGTAATACTGCCGCTCTAAAATTGACATAAAAGTTACATAACTACATCAGACGTTGTGTCGTAGGAGTTGCCTGTCATTGTTACGTGATTTGTATCGATTTGAAACTTACAAGATTATGTTGGGGAGTTGTGCGGATATTTATGCTAATTGAAAGACATATATGTCTTTGATGCGTACGCCTAATTGGAAGGCATTTATATCTTTAGACACAAGAACACTTTTTTGTATAAGGCCTAAAAAAAAAATAGGTTTGTTTCTGGTTACATGCCCCAAAAAATATGGGTCGGTAGGTAGGCTTTTTTTTTTTTTTTTTTTTTTTTTTTTTTTTTTTTCTCCAAGACAGACAACAAAATCATAAATATTTACTTTCATTATGCATTAACTGCAACATCACATCATGTTTAGGAAGGCAAATTAGATCCCATGAATTAGAAGTGACGAGTTTTAAATTTTTTTTTTTTTTTTTTTTTTTTTTTTTTGGAAGGGCACCTTGACTTTTTTTTTCGGAGGTCCATAAAAAAGTTACGGTCGGCGGTAAAACGGGAGGGTCGGTCGGGTAACCAGAAACAAACCTATTTTTTTTTAGGCCTAAGCGTTTGACGGTATTGACTATATATTAAACGGATTACACCACATTCTTGAAATATACTGAAAAGAAAAAGAATGGCATAATGGTATTTCCGCTATATATTGTACGTTTAGTATGATACTGCTAATCGAATGGTACAGGGCGAAATTAGGCCTGTCCTTTCGGAAAGAAGATTTAAACAGCACCGAACACACCAATGGTTACCCCTTTACAGTTTCATTATCGACATAATGCGCAGAATGGCTCAAGAAGGTGAGCAAACTTAGGCTTTAAACGTTGCAATCTCTTAACATTAAAACAATACTGAAATTGCTTGACTTTTTCAAGCGAAACTTCAATATTTACGAATTTCGTGTAACAAAGTATACTTTTATTAAAAGGTCTACTGCATGACAGAGTTGTCTTAATTGGTCTTCATTATTTTAATTTAGCGTGGAATTATCATATGTTTTTAACACTAATGTATGTATTTTTGTATTTATATATGATGATGTACGTTGTACAAGTCAAAATAAAAGATATGTTCTGTTCTAGTCTTTTCATAATTCAGTTTACGCATATTTAATTACAGGTATTTTAACAACCCGTGAATAAATCTATACTTTTAATCAGCACTATCCAAAAACGACTTGGTAAGACATATTCAAATAATTACTAATTAATAATGTAAATATGTAAGTTATGTAGGAAAAACAGGAGACATCCGCGTATTTTGACAAATCAAGGTTGTCCCGTGTCCGTTTAATGGTTTCAAATGCAATATTAATGCAATCTAATAGATATCTTCAAGTTTTAATACTGTTTCCCTTAGTTCAGTAAATCATCACTATAAATGACAAAACCACTTGTGTTTAAAGGCAAACATCAACTGGCTATTGATATAACTATAACTTATTTGTGTTGTTTGCGTCTTTTTATTTCCAAAACATTCAAACGCTGTCCAAAGAATGTCATTTCGTGTATGGTAGGGAGTCAATGAAGGAACTTAACTATTTTGTTCACTTCGATATGTGTAATTCCATTGGAATTGACAGTCACGGAATTGATAGTGAATATAATATGTTAAAAAAAATTGAAACGTCCAGTAGTTACATAACATTTGATCATGTAGATCTGTATAATTCTGCCGATAAACAGGGTGCCTGAGATAAAATCTTACCTCGGCAGTTACTTTCCTATCCCGTCACATGCACCTCTTTTGATGACGGCAGCACCTCTTTTGGTGACATCATGGTATATTTGATGACGTCTGGGTATTTTTGAACGGAAAAAAATGGAAAAATGGAAGAAAAAAAAGGTAAATTAAATGATTTTAAACGATCAACATGATAAATAGAATATCATGTTAGTGACTGATTGTATGCAGTTTATCAGGTTTGACACGAAAAAAATGAAGCCCTCGGCACAGCATCGGAATTTATTTTTTCTCAGCCTCACCTGATAAACTGGATGTGATCAGGCACTAACATGATATTCTCTATATCTCGGCAGTTACTTTCCTATCCCGTCAGGTGCACCTCTTTTAATGACGGCAGCACCTCTTTTGATGACGTCATGGTATATTTGATGACGTCTGGGTATTTTTGAACGGAAACAAATGGGGAAAAAAGGTAAAATAAATGATTTTAAATGGTCAGCGTGATAAACAGAATCAGACACTTACATGATATTCTCTATATCATTGCACCTGTATCTTGACAGCGCTGCATTTGAATAATAAGTGAAAACCTAATAAACGCTTGAACTGGTCAAAAGGCACATGACATTGACTTCAATTGTGTTGCGATTTAATATTGTTTACATAGCACGTCTGATAACTGTTGAAAGGTAGCACTTATAGATATAAGTGTAAACATTTTCACTGAAAGTGGCATGCTACACTATTAAAGTATGTTTTAGTTCCAATGTTTTATTTTATCACATAACGTCCCTTGTTAGGTGTGTCGAACACCCATTTAATATTCTATTGTATGACACACGTGTAATACAACCTGGAACGATTTGATTGGTTAACACTACGCAAGTTTATTACTGAAACTATTTTATTTATTATAAATTCACCCAGATCTGAGTCATAAACTTATTATTTGTGACAGCTTATAAAAATAATGCACGTTAAAACCCCCATTATTGTTGGTTTGTTAAAAGGTTGGCGTAAACTGCTATTTTATAAAGAGGTAAAACACGAACTCTTTTATACGCAACGTTATGTGTGAGACGCGACGTTACGACGTCACATATTTTATGACGTTTTGGCACTAAAGTGTGTCTGACGTCGTGGCGGTTCTATGTCCATCTGAATTATTTTTTACAAATTTTGATTGCAATGTTATGGCATAAAAAGGATCTTAAACTCGTTACCATTCCATATAAGATTTATGAAACTCGTTATGAATTATATAAAAGGCTCGTTAAAATTAAAATAATTCATAACTCGTTTCATAAATCTTATATGAAAGGGGAACTCGTTTAAGATCCTCTATATATGCAGTGTCAATGGTAATATTGGGGCAGCATTATTAGACCGATCTTTAATTTGTTTTTGATATTTGACAGGACCCTGACTCCATTTATTCTAGCCCTAGCATAGCCCACTATATCTGATGCATAGTGTCAACTGCCCTTTTTTCAGTCGGTATCACGGGTCTCTAAACACACTCGTTCATAACCGCTGGTAACAACTGGCAGTCATATAATTTAATTAAAAACACAGCTTAGATAATCGTTCTATGTTTTTTCTCGTGTGTTTCACTAAATAATTTGTTTGCATCTAATGTAATAGCATACGACTTATCACACTGATTATATTCACTCTTCGTTTTCACTTGCATATCTTTAATATTAAACTTCCATTCAGCAATTGTACAAACATATGTGACCGTGGGTTTCTCTAATGCACCACCTGTGACCAAAGTTAACAAAAGATGCTGCTGAACAATTGTCTCTCAATGAACAACATGTTTGTTCGAGTACAAATGTAGACTGGCTACAGTCTCGATGATTTTAATAGTTTTGCAATCAGACTGAAAAATAAATCTGTGTTTCTATGATTTCTGAAAAGATGTATTCAACCCCTTAAGTTTGAAGTCAATAATTAAACAGGAGAGAACATTTGATTGCTTTTTGTGAAAGCTTGAGGTGTCAAATACCACACCTTATAAGCAGATGGGAAAATGTCTACCTGATGTAGTCAAACAATCAAGTGGGTCTTTCACTTTTTATTCTCTCCTCCCTCGAATAGTCATTCAAACCCCGAAGCATTGTGGTGTAGTGGATATAGCGTCTGCCTTGCATTCGGGAGGTCGTGGGTCGAGTCCCCTGACCGCGTCATACCAAAGACTTTAAAAATGGAGTAGTCACTTGTAACCCTTGCCTGACGAGCAAATAATGGGTAGTGCTACGACTGATTGACCAGTGTCAGAATAATGTGACTGGGTGAGTGGGGGTATCATGTCTACTACGGCGTGGTATTCCAGTGCGGCAGCACTATAAAGAAACCATTGAGTTCGCTGCTTCAAGTAGACATATCATCACATCACACAACAACACACAGATAAAAGTCCAGACATTGTGCCTATAATCGTCGGGTAGGACGCCTGTCGTAGGTGGAGGGACTATAATCCTTAGAAATACACACACACACATAGTCATTCATGTGTATGAGTAAACGTTCATCAGATGTAGAATGAATAGCAAAATTGCATTAGGTATTACAGTTATAATCGTCTTTTTGTTCAATACCAAAGTGTTTACAAAGCTGTTAAAAGTATTATCTCTAAAACTCGAGAACTATTCATAGTCAAAGCATAATTGGAAATATAATTAGAGAAAGACTTTGTTGATGACTTTTGAAATATAATTCAATTGTGCATGTATATCACTCTGCATAGATATATTTATATATGTTTAAAGGTATGCACTTTTTTATGCACTAAGTTTTATCTATCTATTCCCTCTACCGTTTGCTATTAGGTCTGTGAATACTATAACATTCAGAAGGACTGGAGCCAGTCTAGTGAAAATGTAAAAGAAACTGAATTCAAACTATACTGTATTTCTGCATTGATTGGAGCTAGTAAATTATTCATTTGTCGGCTTGTACTAGAAACAGAATTGTACGAGTGCATCGGTCAAGTGCTAGTGTTAAAATTGTGTTATCGACTATAATGGAAATATAACCAGTGACTGTCTGTTACACAGTGAGGTACATACATGCTATAGCTTATTAACAAGAAAGTAACTTTCATTTTAGCCAAATACTTGACATTTGTTTGACTGTTATTTTCATTGTTTAGGTTGTTTCGAGACGCTTTAAGGAGAAGGGATGAATAATCCGGGAACCATGCGTTACATTATCGAATCCGGGAACCATGCCTTACTGTTATTATCGAATCCGGGAACCATGTCTTACTATTATTATCGAATTCGGGAACCATGCCTTACTATTATTATCGAATCCGGGAACAATGCCTCACTATTATTATCGAATATCTAGATTAGGATGGCTCTTTAAATTACTTAAATACCCAGGAACGCCTGATTGATGTCCCAATCCGATGGAAGATTGCTATTGAAAGTATTTTGTTTAAATACACAATGAAATGACTAGTGTAAAGAAAAACTATATTGATCAAACCATGCAACAATTCCATTTAAACAATTTATAAATAACATGGCGAATTAAATAAAAGGACTTTAAACCTGTTTGCATATAATTAAATCGAAGCTAATCTTATTTGTGAAATTACAAATTGTCTTCTTTACTGTATTATAGGTTTAACCGTTTGGCTGCCACATTCAAAAGCATTTATTTTACGCATTACGTGATACGAGTATTAATGTTCATACCCCATCCAATCCCTTCTCCAAGAAGCAAAAACGATATAATAATAATAATAATAATAATAATAATAATAATAATAATAATAATAATAAAAGCTTTAATTAAAGAAGGTAACACATTAGAGTTATAACAAACATCTTATACATCTTATTTTCAATGTCGCCTTCTGCAAAAACTCGTACACGCACGCACGCACGCACGCAGGCACGCAGGCACGCACGCACGCACACACACACACACACACACAATATGCATATATACATCGACAAACACTCCATTAGTTAATTTTCTAGAAACAATATTAAAGATCATGAAATAATACAGTACAAGCGGATTCTTACTCAAAATTCAGTTATATGTTTACTTTGTTATATTGTTATCTGAACAATTAATCGTTAAATGATAATACATTACTTTGCAATAAATGTGATCTGTATATATATGTAAATGAATGTAACGACGATGATGAACGAATCTGTACAGGCACACTATTCCATACTTGTGCACTTACAAATGTAAAGGATTTTTTCATATAATTTGTACGTGGCTTGGGAGTTACTAAATCACTGTTTGTAATAGATCGAAGGCTATATATGTTACTGCTGGAAAAGGTTAATAATTTGCGTATGTAATTTGGAGCGAGATTATATTTCGCTTTGTATACTAGAACAACTATGTGATACTGATATCTATCTGAAACTTATAGCCATTGTAATTCTTTCAGTAGTGATTTGCACCCAGTTTTGTAAGATTTATGCATTATTATTCGCACTACTCTTACTTGTAGCTTATTTATCTTATTGATGTTGTTCCAATTAGCCCATCTTGGGCAACACTAGTCAATGGTCGACAGGATGTAAGCATTGTAGTACAGTTTCTTCATATCATCCGTCAAGAAATAAACAATTTTCTTTAAAAGTGCAATTTTAGAATTAATTTTGGAACTCAGTTTTGATAATCTGTACATTCCATGATAACGTATTATCAACATAAATTCCGAGTATCTTTTGAACGTTAAGATTTTCTATTTGCGAACTATTAATGTTTAATTGTAATAGCACATGGTTGTTATTTAGTGCTTTGTGTTTAATATGTGAAGTAATAATCATACATTTAGTTTTAGTGGGATGTTGAGCCATCTTATTTTCATCACACCACCTATTTATTGCTTTCAAATTAGCCTGAGGTCGGGCTTGTACTTTAAGGATATCATGGTCAGCTTCATTTAGAGTGGAATCATCCGCGCACAGATCTAACTTTCCTGTGATATCTCCAAATTGGCTGGGGTATGAAATAAAACCTTAATTTCGGCTTAAAAACTTTGCATATTGTCAAATTAAAACATTTAATAGGTAATGTTACACAGGTTATCGTTTTTTTCAGTAAAAAATGTTTTAAAATATTCGTTATAAAATCCTGCTAATATAAGCTTTCCCATCGCTTAATGGAATTAAGGCGGGACCACGTAATGGATTATTGTAGGCCAAGATCAAAACACACACTATATTCAGACTGATCAGAGTGACAGTGTTCGCCCCTCAGTAAGAATGTGTTCCAAAACACGTTTGATATAAAAATATGACCGTAAGGTTTCAATTCGAATTTTAGCAGACGACATCTGGAATTTGGCGGCGAAATGGTTTACATATATAATTGATGCAATACAATCAACATATGGTAATATGCAAAAACGAACTATTCAAATATGCAAGTTAAGTAGCAACACTAACGGGGCGCCAAAAGTTCAAATAAGGCCTAAAAAAAATATGTGTGTGTTTCTGGTTTCACCCTGTCAAAAAGTTAGGGTAGGTAGGTAGGAAAAAGTATTTTGTTCAGATATTTTTTTTATATATATTGTTCGCATATATTATGCCATTTTTGTACCCTAAGGCAACTTTTTGATAACCTTTGTAATCAAGATTAGATGCTTAACAAATCTGGCTAATAAAATTATCATTATTTTTTTTTTTTCGCTAAAAATATTTAGGATCGGCGGTGATAAATCGGGAAACCGGAAACACACATATTTTTTTTTTAAGGCCTAAATGAAGTCTACAGTGTATCCCTTTATAACAACGTAACTAGATTAGTGTTTGTCCTACTTTTTCGTCCAATCAGACAGTGAGGAATTTTAAAAAAACGGCGAGCTTATTCATGTAAATTTCTAACGAACACCAATATTAACCATTTAATCATTAAGTAATCGCTTACTAAATGGCACGCGCTTGTCGTGGTTTCGTAGAAGCGCGGGGAAAATGTAGGGCAAACACTAAGTCAGTTAGAGGCTAAGAAGTGGAATTTTAACAATTAAGAAACCCCGGTCAGTCGCTGCGCTCCTTCCCTTTGGGTTTCTTAATTGTTAAAATTCCACTTCATAGTCCTACTTTTTCGTTCAATCAGACAGTGAGGAATTTTAAAAAAACGGCGA
This sequence comes from Cyrtodaria siliqua, assembly GCA_037043455.1. Taxonomy (NCBI): domain Eukaryota; kingdom Metazoa; phylum Mollusca; class Bivalvia; order Adapedonta; family Hiatellidae; genus Cyrtodaria; species Cyrtodaria siliqua. The sequence continues at coordinate 15,413 of JAWPHD010002481.1, forward strand.
ACTTATTTATGTAAATTTCTAACTATCACCAATATTAACCATTTAATCATTAAGTAATCGCTTACTAAATGGCACGCGCTTGTCTGGACACAAGGAGGCGGATTTAGTAGAAGCGCGAAGGAGTTGAGGCGTGGTTTCGTAGAAGCGCGGGGAAAATGTAGAACAAACACTAAGTCAGTTAGAGGCTAAGAAGTGAAATTTTAACAATTAAGAAACCCCGGTCAGTCGCTGCGCTCCTTCCCTTTGGGTTTTTTAATTGTTAAAATTCCACTTCATAGCCTCTAACTAAGTATTATCCACTAACTGACTTAGTGTTTGCCCTACTTTTTCCCCGCGCTTCTACGAAACCACGCACGCTTCTACTAAATCCGCCTCTTTGTGTCCAAACAAGCGCGTGTCATTTAGTAAGCGATTACTTAATGATTAAATGGTTAAAACTGGTGATCGTTAGAAATTTACATGAATAAGTTCGCCATTTTTTTAAAATTCCTCACCGTCTGATTGGAGGAAAAAGTAGAGCAAACTCTAATACTTGGAACACACCACGAAAGCCTTATGTTTCCATGGTTTTAAATTAAAATATAAAATATCTTGCTTGAAAAGGTTTCATTAGAAACTGTGACTTAATTGTTTTTTCTTTATTGATCAATGAGAATACTCCAAAGTGTATTCCTGAAATATCAATTCAAGGAAAGTGTAGCATTATTATACTGAAATACAACACTATAAACAATATAGCACTTTAAAGTAAAGCACCTGTATTACTAATATATCAAACTAAGGTCAATATAACAGGATTATTACTATAGTAACATGTTCTGGAAGTTTGTATCACCTCGAGAAGGTAAATACCAGATCAGGATCGCACGAGAGGCGTAGCCTGATCCTGATCTGGCATTTACATACGAGAATGATACAAGCTTCAGAACAAGTTACTATAGTAATGATCCTTTTATTATATACCTCTTTACATATCATTAAAATAGAATACATGTATCAAAAAACAACAAATTAAAACAAAATTATATAAAGTCAAATTAACTGAAAAATATCAACAGGAAAAACATGCAAACATGTACATTACACGCGCATGAAAACATGTACATTACATTGCAACAACTACACCTGTGTTCATTACACATCAAATGCTGGTGAATTTACCAACTGACATACTCTTAAATTAATTAACCCACAATTTTCACAAATGCACAAACAAAAATATTCTGGTAGTTCACATTTCATGTTAAAACATCAATTGTTCTTGATTTATTACTAGCTGGGCAATCCCTGACATTTTTCAAAATCTATTTTTAGTAGCATACTGATAACCTGTAGTGTGATACGGGTTGTTGTATTCCATTGTAAGAAAATGAAGGTACTATGTATATATTATTGATAGGTATATAATAAATATTGATATCCACACAAGGTAAAACGCTTATAGTTAGTTATGTTGACGTCATAATTAAACACTTTCAAAACTAAAGTAAAGCGGGTTTCTGTACAGTTTTAGAAAAACCTCGTTTGATTTTCACTCGACAATACTGTTGTGGTATAGCTCAGGGAGTATGTATATAGGGAGGAGAAACGGATCGTTTTGCCGTTTTATGTTGTCGCGCGTTAGTTTCACTACTCCGTGAAAATGACTACCTCCGGTTGTTTCTCGCGTGTGTGAAAAACAGCAAATTCTTATAAATTATTACACTTACAAACTCAATAAAGCTGAGAAATGTCAACATAAGTATTATTTATTCACATTGTGTCCTCTGCTACAGAGCGTGTATTTGTTTGCATGTATAAAAGCACAGTTTACCAGACGGTTCCGTGTAACAAAGATGGCGCCAATAACCGCCAAATAAAAAATGGTGAGTGTATAGCTATTGCAAACGAGATACGAGACTACGGGTTATTTAGGCATTAATAATAACACAATGTGAATAGTAGACATATTTATCTTTGTCAAGAAGGTAATTTCATGATGGTGATTATAAGACAAAGCCTAAAAAGAGGTGATGAAAATGTGTATTTTGAGATATCAGCTGAAATTTTTAATTTTTCAAATTAAAAAACTATGTGGAGCTATTGCAAACGAGATACGAAGTATGGGTTATATTAGGCATTAATAATAACAAAAAGTGAATAGTAGACATATTTATCTTTGTCAAGAAGGTAATTTCGTGATGTTGATTATAACAGAAAGCCGTAAAAAAGAGGCTGTAAAAACTGCCTAATTTGAGATGTTGGCTGAAATTTTAACTTTTCACATGTAACGCGCTTACGATCGATTTAACTGTAGCTATAAAATAGTAAATGGCGGCGTTCTAGCGCGACAACATAAATCGATAAACTAGAGCGTTTATGAACCCGTTTCTCCTCCCCGTATACTTACACCCTGGGTATAGCTCTACTGCGGTCCGTCATGGGGTAATTTTGAAGTAGGTTACACTAATCACTTTAACTGGGCTAATTAGCAACATTGAGACATATGATCACCCAAACACCATAAACAGATACAATGCACTGAACCACAATCTAAGAAAAAATTAAATACGCAATGAAAAGGACAATACACAAAACACAGTTAATTATGCTGACAGTTTCAAAATCATGAGAAAATACTAAAAAAAAAGACCCCTGTAAATTTGAACTTTAAATTGAGACATAGACATTTATCAAAATGATACGGTAACCATGGTAATGCACTGTTATATGTATGCATATGAATAAATCACCAAGAAAGAGATACTTCGATACAGAAGGAATTGTTTTTGCTTTCTTGGCCCCGTTTCATTAAACAACTTACGATAATTTTGATCGTTAATTTTAAAATGGTCCACATTCTTTCAACTAAGTATTCAAAGTAAACAGGCATGTGTGCACGTACAGCAGAAATATCACATGAATAATTAACCGAAATGAAATCACGCTTAAGTGTAAAGTGTAATGCATAGAAAAGTATTTAAGAAATTACCTTACGATCAGACCCAACAGGCCTTTTATATAAGATGCATATCAAAAAAAGTATCGACGGCCTTTTTGCCACTGACCGTTTTAAGGCGGTACCCCAGTTGATGGCATTGTATGTTCGTGGTGCCGCTTTCTTTGCTTCTGACCACTGCAGCGGCGGTGTAATGTAAAGCGACCGCCTCGTATGGGGGTTGTCGCGGGGGTCAATACCCTGTCGGGTCATACAAAATACTTTATACAAATGGTACTAGTACCTTCCTTCCTTGTAAAGGGTATTGTGAGGAATAGTCGGTCTAGTGTCAGTATAACGTTACTGGGTGGGGTATAAAGCACATATGTCTACGGCGTGGTATTTCAGTGTGGCAGCACTATAGGTTGCAGAAAACTGAATACTTTCCCATAGACCCCCTGTGGCACCTTTCAGCTAATATCTGAAGAATTATACACCAGATTTTCTTTAAATTACCTTATTTCATAGATATTTCCATCACAAAGCCTTTGAAAGTGTGAAAAAGACAACTTTTCCAGCTCAACCTCTCTGCACATGTCTGTGTTAACAACACTATTGAATCCGCACTGAATATTGACATGCAATTTCAATGGATGTTAAATTTTCAAAAACATGGAAAAATATTTTTTTATTTAATTTAATGATCCTAGCTGATGGGGATTATTTTACCTATAGTGTATCCTTCCTGAATATTTCAAAGTTATATCTGCTGACCTCTGTGAACTTTCACTTCCGTACTGAATCGTACACAGCAAAAGGCGGGGCTTAAGCCAGGCTATATTTAGCTGTACGCAGCCTATACAGTTGATCATAGATCCTACTGCTGCAAGTATATACCGTCGTGATATGACTGAAAAGTGACACCACATATACAAATAGTCGTTGCTTCTAGATGGTTCTGTTGCCATATAACTTTGCTTATTTTGAAATTGGGTATAACGGTCGAGCAAGACAGGTAGCATTCACAGAACACAGTCAATCAAAAAATAAGCATTCAAAACAATTAACAATCACAAGGTAAAATGGAAACAAAATATGCCACACCACAAATACAAATGAGTATTAGTGGTACCGTCTTAGGACAGTTGGAACGGTCAGTGGCAAAATGGCTGCTGTGTTGGTTCGGCCCCGGCTGTTTAAGCTGGCTTTTGGCCTTGCAGGAGGTTTGTCTGTGTAAGTCTATAAACATTCGAGTTGAAGAGATACCGAAATTATGAAAGCCTACAGTGCTTATTAAATTGAATGCTGATTGGCTAAATTTGTCTGACAGTTGTTGATAAATGGTATATCGTTAGATGATTTGTTACGTTGTACTTCAATCGTGACCGGTAGAATAGAAATGCTGAAATTGCAAATAAAATTATTCTGTTTTCTTGCAAAGTGCGTTAATTTTACATCGAAACTGGTAACGAAACCCTATTAAAAAGTACATGTCGCCGTGATTTCCTACTCACGTGATTTTTCAAGATGCCCGGATTTTCAGCCTTCTCCAAAACCACAAGGGCTAGAGCTTAGATATTATGTATATATCATCATTTAGTGGTCCTCTCTACCAAATTTGTACAAATGATGACCAAAATATTCTTGTCTGAAACCACAAGGGCTACACCTTTGATATTTTGCATGTAGCAACACCTAGTGGTCCTTTACCAAGTTTATACAAATGGGTCAGAATTATCTCCACCCGTGGGGTGGGGGTGTGGGGAGCGGTTCAAAAGCTTTACATAGTAATATAGAGAAAATAATTTTAAAAAGAAACCACAAGGGCTACAGCTTTGATCTTTTGCATGTAGCATCATATAGTGGTCCTTTACCAAGCTGGGGTCAGAATGAGCCCCTCACTGGGGATCAAAAGTTTTACATAGAAATATTAATACGATTAGAACTTTGATATTTTGCATGTAGCATCATCTAACAGAGTACACTTTGCCACTAGATCGACTCAGGCCTTCAAGGGCCTCTTGTGGCCCTTTGAATATTTTAACAATGGCCTTTCGTAATGGAAGGCACTGACTTGTTTTGTTCAAATTCCCCATATTGGCACTGCCGTGTCAACTTTTATCCGAATACCGATAGAAAACGTTATAATGCTCTACTCTCTACCTAACATTTCGCTATTAAAATTATTTCACGTCATGACCAATCAATCACTTATAAATTGTGCTTCCCCAAACGCGCCCACTATATTTTTTAAAGATATTTCTTGTTATACCTGTTTCTAGAGTACATTAAACCTCACGCATACCCTAGTATCATCATAATTAAACGTGACAGTACCAATAAAAAAAACGCCAGGTTATATCCTCTAACGAACGAGGCAGCATTAATAGGCAATAAATGTAAAAGGTAAAGATGATTATGTTATATAAATACAAGAAACCAAACGCCTAGAAAGCCACAAAGCAAGTACTCAATGACTTGGTAAAAGCCAGAGCAACAAGGCAACAAACCGTTAAGGTCACGACAAGAAAAACATTAAACCGGTCCATCCATTTCTGGGAGGATTTGTAACCGGAGGCCCCGGGTTTAATCCTCCGTGTTGCCACTGAGTTTCATCGGTGTGTTCTTGGACAAGACACTTTTCCTTAGCCTCGTCCGTCGGATGCGGACGTAAACCGGACGGTCCCGTGTATTGGTCTATCCTCCGAGCACGTTAAAGAACCATAGGAATCTATTCGATAATAAGAGTAGGGCACGGTTCCCGGATTCCTATGTATCCTTTCCCTCTCTCTGGGGCGGCTCTAAATAACATATAATGCGCTGATGAGCCGTTAAACAACATTCAGTTCAATGCAGTTCAGGTAGGCGTTAGCATAGGGTCAAATGTAAAACAACCCCTGTGTGATGAAATATTGGAATATCAATATTGATTGGATGAAGGCGTTTTCTTTCTTGTCCGACATTTGTACCTACTTTTGAACTTGTTGATGTCATTTGTCCACCTACATCACGGATCCAATGTTCTTGCATACCGGACTAGGGTCGAGATAAAATTCACGCGCAACAATAATGACGTGAGTAACGTGAACAAATGCAAGACGTCATTGTCATTGTGTTAAAAAAAATTAAAACGTTAGTTATTGGCGACGTCAACGCACAAAATATCAATGATATGCAAGAAAAAGAAACCATCATGAGTTTATCCATGTGAGATAGGTAACCCTCACCCTCGGGATCAGAATTGCAACCAGGAAAATCGCAGAGACTAGTCTCTGGTTACAGTTCTGACCCTTGGTGAGATTTCCCTATATCACATGTATACTCATGATGGATTCTTATAATGTTCTTCCAGCCATCCTTTTGTTTTTGTGCACAGAGCAAGACCAGACAATTAATAGTGTCTACCGTTACAGCCATATAACTACATAAATACGCTCAGAGGCGAGTGTTTGGATGCTTTACTGCGTCTAGAGTAACACTGTTAAGTGACTGCAGGTATAAAATAGTCATAAACACGACATTACTTCTTTTGTTGGAATTTCTGAAGCTTGCCTATTAAGTGCAGTTTATTTTTGTTTTAGACTGGTGAAGGAATAATGTACGACTGAAAAATAAAGTTTCTAAAGAACTTTTTTTTTAATTCCGATAACCAAATGATTGGTAATCCATTTATTCACCCCGTAATAGGTTTATGAGGGTCGGGGTGGGCCACCCGTCAACAAACCTTTTTACTTTTGTTTTAGACTGGTGAAATACGACTGAAAAATACAGTTTCTAAAGCACTCGTTAAATATTCTATAATCTGAATGGGTGACGTTCAAAACTTTGCTACTAAGAAGTAATGCATATTCCTAGTAAAATTTAATCAGCGATACTATTTTTTTTTTCGTTTAATAGTCACAAACGGTGTTAATGCCTCCGCTAATGCGCCTCCATTAAACACGATTTGCAATCTTCAAACGACTGAATACAAACTTTAAATACAGTTGACCCCATAAAGGTGTCCGTCGTCTGAGATTATAATCATTAGGATGCATTGTATAATGTGGGGAGCATACTATAAAATACGCATCAATAAATTAACGCTGTCACATCAAAAGAATAAGTCTGATATATCAATTACAATCACCATCGTGGTATTTGTGAAATAGACAGCAACACAAAATTATGAACATCTATAAAAAAATTAGCGCGTGCTTAAAACACAACGTTTGTGCTGTCATTAGCATGGTCTTAACATTGAGTTAATTGCTGTTTAAAACAAATGTTTCTTCGACGCCAACTGTCTTCCCTATAGTATATGCCTGGTCTAAATTAATTAAAGACATACTTAACTTGTATCGTTAGTTTTAATTGTTAAATACTGAATATCACCTAACACAAGCCGAACTATAAACGAAAGCTTGCATTACATTCCAGTTAAAATTAATAGCATATGTTTTTAATAGACTAATCGTAGATTAAACTTAGTTACAGTACTTTTAAATTGCAACACGTATCACGAAGTTGAGTGTGATATGAAAATGTACATCTTAATCAAAATAGTAATACGCAAAGGTACAGGGGTCTTAAGAAATACAGACACGCAAAAAGGTGGGCGTTCATTATCTAGTGTTAAAAGAACTTGGGGTCAATCTGGAAGATATATGGGCGTCAATCCAAATAAAACCATCACAGTGTGATTCAATCACAGTGTGATTCAGTTTCATATTCAACGTGCATTAATCCGTCCGATGTAGTTATTGTTTAGAAATAAAGTTGCCGGATGATTCGACGACTCGGCTAGTTGTTCAATTGTAATGCAATGAAACTATATGGCTGTAATAGGCTCACATGAAACTGAAAGTTCTCCGGCCATGTTTTGCTTCATGAACATGTTTATGTTTATTTAAATCGAAGTTAGTACGCAACAATAGATATTTACAATTCACACATTGCAATATCTGTGAAAAGCGAGAATAAGATTTTATTTTGATGACGTAGAAAACTTTGAACAGGTAAATTAATCCACAGGTAAATGTATTTATCAGTTATCTGGCAATAGTTGTGCAGCTAAACAATTCAGATTTACCTCATTTCCACGTGCAGTCACGCAGTGATATAAGTAGTATCTATGTCATGCAAATATTTTTACATGCAACTTAGTAGCGGTTTTTAAATATATGTTTCTCTCCGGACTATCAAGAAATGTTCATAATTATGATGTTTAAGATACTACAAAAAGGGTGGCCATTCACCTTTAAGCACACTAATGAGATTTTTGATTTGCATTTAGACTGACAATTATCACTCTTCCGGCTAGCTTCCAGTCCCGTTCAATTAATTACGAATACGATTAATTAACTCATAAACACATCAAAACAGTGACTCTACATGCGCTCTACAAGGGGCCAATTAGCAACTCGTAAAGAGTTGTTTAGTCGGAATTAATAGAAGATGTGATGATACGGAGCGAGTATTGGAAAAACCAGTGAACTGAAAATGAGATGAGAAATGTTTGCCTCGGTGCTATTTAATAGACCAATGTGATTGGGTATTTTACGTAGAAGTGTTTGAAGTATTGGATAATATATATATATATATATGCTTATGATTGTCAAACATACGGTACTACGCGCTTTCTAAGCAAGGTATAGAAGTTTGGCAACACGATTAAATGTCGTTGCTTCTTAATTATGAGTGCATAAAGCAAGGATGCTTACTATTAAGATGTGTTTTTACTACAGAATATAACATGTAATCTGTTAAGCCGTGTGCTGATACTGTATTACTTTCATTTGTTAAATGTCAACTTGAATTTAATTTCCTTTAGCGCTGACAGTACTTTCGTTTTTGAAATGTATCTTGTTTGATCAATTTACGTTTTGGCGGAGTATTTAAGGGATTTTGTGTAATAGGATAGTTTGTGCTACATATACATGCAATAAAGTGTGAACAGTTTCAATCCGTTTTTGATTAAGTTATATTCGCTTTACTTATTACTTTATCAACTTTACTGACTCCGAGCTTTGTCAGCATAAGTATATATTTTTATCGGATTTAGTTTGCTCTGCTATAGGTATGAAACCACAAATTATTTTCCCCATTGACACCAATCTTAAACTATCACATATTAATAATGATTTGCTGCAACTTCAAGTATGCATAATGCAGCAGTGTAATTTTCCTCTTGAAAAATCACCAGAAAAGGGGTGGGGTCACAAGACATGTAAGAAAGTTCTTGTTTGTTTCTTAAACAGGTCAAGGGTACAGCTATTTTTATTGATAGTTGCTCACAAAGTGTAAGCATAGAGTCAAAATTTCGAAAATGTTCATCAGTGATCCAGTAAAACTTCTTATACATACAACCACAAAACTGGATAGAAATGGGCAGTTCCCTCTACTTAAAATGCCCATTTCCATAAAAAAGGGAGGGATTACTTTTTATTATAGGAACTACATTCGACTTACACCTCGAAGGTTTACATTTAATTGGTAGTGTCAAACCTATATCGCCTATAATATAGTTTGCTCTGCTATGTCTACTATATTGGGTGCTGTATCAGCTGTGAAGTGATTTTTATTTTCACGGTAGTTATTGTATATCAACTTTATTGCGTGCTTGCTATATCAACCTAAATATCAACTTTAGTGTGAGTATTCTATATCGGGTCACATAACTTGCGGTGTGGGAGTGTATAATAAAGCCATGCTATGTTTATCACATAACATCAGTTTAATAAATATGCAAATGAAGTCTAATCACCGTTCGGTCATTTCCGCCGGAATTGCCGAGTCTATTTCCATAATGTTCAGTGTAACTGTCGTACGGAAAAGACCGAGTCACCATACGATAGCGCTATATATACAGGCAGATACAATAATAAATTCTCCTTGTGAGACTTTTTTGGAGTTGTGATTAATATAATTCTACATTTGTGCCTATTTAATATTCAAATTGCATTTATTAAACTTGTTGGATACAATTGATATGAAGCTCGGCACAGCCTCGCAACATATAATTTATCCAACCCGTTTAATAAATCACTTGCACTTATATAATCCTCCACTGGGCGTGACTGTGTTATATTCACATTCGTGTCTTCTCTTTCAGCTTTGACGTCTGTGCTATATTAGCTTTAGTGTGAGCGATGCTATATTTAGTGGACGGTGCATCCTATTTGGTGGGTGTTATATCAGGTTTGGTGGGTGCTATATCAGGTTTCGTGTGGTCAATGCTATTGTTCTGGTGTACTTCAATGTTATGATATGTTTGGAAGCTATATTTCATGACCTTATTACTGGTTTATCATATCAATGTGTTTAAATTATATTTGTAAATGTGTATTTATAGGATGACAAACCATGTAATTGTTTAAGTCAATAACATTTCTTCTTCTTCTTTTCAGTTCATACAGGGCTTTATTATTCATAATTTTCCATTGCAGAGATGTTCAGATTTTATCTTATTTTCAGTAGGTGATAAAACTTGTGTTACTCGGTTTTTATCCTTAGGTTCTATAGTAAAATAAAAATCTTTGGCAGAGTAAAATGATGATAATGTTCTAGATTTTGATTTTGAAAGATACATATATTGAATCAATTTGCATGAATGTGCATGAAATATGCAGGGTTTTAAAATAATCACACTGTAGATACCTTAATTTTAACAGTAAACTTGGTTGAACATCAAGGATAAAGACCGAGTTTATCACCTACCAGAATGTATTGGGTAGGTCTTATTTCTGGTCACTGATTGGTCAGTTTTTTTGATGATGCTGTATCAAAATTATGTATATAAAGCCCTGGTTCATACTAGTTGTCGTTCAATAACCTACGAATACGTTTTACAAATATTATATACACTGTTATTATATTTTTTTCTAATTTTAAAATCGTGTGCATGTTTAATTTCTGTTTCAACTTGATGTATCTGCCATGTAATGGCTGCTATATTTGTTTTTAAACTATTTTACAAAATATCTTGTCGAACCAAATGTGTCCTGTACTGCAATATATACTCGAGTACCTTAAAAACGCCTCATGTATATAGTCTTAATAATTCTTATACGCATCTTTTAAAATAATCTAACGATATCCTTTGTATATCGTCTATTTTAAACCGTTTCTTCACAATTATCATTGTTGATCTATGTGAAGCGGATATGAAATACTGTGTTTTTTTTGAAAATATATTAAACTACGGTGTAGTCTTTGTACGGAAGCCCTGGAGGGACTTATTAGTTATTACTTATTTCTTATTACTTATTTCTTATTAATTATTTCTTATTACTTATTTCTTATTACCTACTTGTTAAGGGCGGGTTAATGAAAACATGGCGTATATCTCGTTGATAAGTTATTCACTATATGTTTATTTAGCATACTGACCAATCTATCTTATACTTTTAAAGATGTATTCACTTAGAATGTGTTATGTTCTTCACGTACGGGTGAAGCCCTGGAGGAACTTATTAGTTATTACTTATCAGTTATTACTTACTTCTTATTTCATATTTGTTATTACTTATTAGTTATTACTTATTTGTTATTACTTATTAGTTATTTGTTATTACTTATTTCTTATTACTTATTTCTTTTTACTTATTTGCTATTACTTACTAGTTTTTACTTATGTTTTATTACTTATTTCTTATTACTTATTTCTTATTACCTATTTGTTAAGGGCGGGTTAATGAAACCATGGCCTATATCTCGTTGATAAGTTATTCACTATATGTTTATTTAGCATACTGACCAATCTATCTTATACTTTCAAAGCTGTGATTCACTTAGGATGCGCCAACACCCGTGAATAATATAACACATTCTAGGGGTAGTACAGCTTTGAAAGTATAAAATAGATTGATCTGTATGCTTAATAAACATATAGTGAATAACTTTTCGACGAGATATACGCCAAGTTTTCATCCCTTCATCAAAATGTTCATTTGAGAAATAATTTTTAAATAAATTGACCTCCTGTTATCCTCCACCCACAACCCACCCCCTCCAACCCCAAACCCAGGGAAGACGTCCGAGTTTTAACTAATAAATCATTTGATATGCTGTGTATGTCTTTATTAGATGACTTTTATACCAATTAATGGTCAAAAGTATGAAAAAATGACACCGTAATTGCATTATTAGTGTATTTGATGCCCCTTCCTCCAGGCCCCAACTATAACATAGGAGGAAACAAATGTATACAGTGTAATCCCATCATCATGTTTCATTTGGAAGATAATTATAAAAAAATAATCCCCCCCCCACCCACACACATACACACACACACACACACACACAACCCACACCCTGGGCCCCCAGGCAGACGGTCCGAGTTCGATATAATAAAAATAATAATATCATTTAATATGTTGCTCATCTTTTATAGACGTTTACATACACTAAGTTATGTGCAAGAATATGGAAAAATGACAGTGTAATTGAATGTTTAGTGTATTTGACCTTTTGACCCCCCTGAGGGACCCTGGGTACAGAGTCATCATCATAATGTTTCATTTGAAACATAATTACAAAAAATAAATTAAAAAAATGATCCCAAATACTCCCGCCCGCCCCATCCAACCTGGGCCCCAGTAATAACTAATAACTAATAAGTCCCTCCAGGGCTTCCGTATCTTTGTGTTGTCGTTTTTTGTTTTTTTTCAATTGGGCGTTTGAAAAGTCCTCGGGTATACCTTTGATAGTATATTTAATTCATCATGAGGAAAATATAATCTTTTAAATGGAAGGAAACTGTAGCGTAATAGACAACTTTAAACTAATCTTAAAATTAGATATTGTGTTTGCATTAAAAAATCAAGGAAAAAAAATAAATTCATTTTTAGTTTGTTTTTAACTCTTCTTCTGTTTTGGAAGTTGTTCAATTGTTTGAAAGACGATTCGGTTATGCTCTTCCTTGTCGCCTTTTATAATCATACTCTTTTAAAGACTGCAAACGTAGTCGTAAGATTTAAAAAATAAAATAAAAAGCTCAAGTTCATTAAATCTCCAATTATGTTTTATTAATAATAAAATAATTCGGGATGATTGCATGGATAGAGGCAATTGTTGCCATTCATTACATTTCTATGGGTGACAGATAATTATTTCTCACTGAATGAAAATGACTAATTACTAACTATTCTAACACACCCGCACTGTATGGCCTAGTTTCAAATATCCGTTATATTCAACGATATATCACTATAATTTTTGCAACGTTAGGCGAGTAAGCAATGCAATGCGAAAGATTTCAGTTGTGTTCACTATTTTCGAATTTTAGTGGTATTAGAATAGAAATAGAACATTATCGTTCTGGCTCATGAAATTATTGTTTACAATTGAACTCCAAACCGTGATATATTACACGATAATTCACTGTAAACGATGTTCTATTTCTTAAATATATTTACCAATTAGGAACACAAATATAATTCAGTGTGATGTTGAGTATTGCCTTCCTATAAGCGTTGATAACGACGACTTAAGTGTTGTTTTCGATTGTAGAGATTCCTTCACGCGATGGCAGTAACGTTTTGCGGGTTTGTATTGTTTTTCGTGGTTTGGTTTTTCACTCAATCGAGTCGCTGACTTGAGAAAAGAACACGTCTACCACCTCTTGGATGATTTCCTTATAATCGGAAGTTAAATAATCTTGATTTATGTAGACGTAAATTTTGATTTTGGAAAGTATATATTATAGTTAATACGCATGCGTTGGGGTAGTGATATAGTGTCCGCCTCGCATGTGTATGTTCAATTATTGACACATTAGTAACTCCCCTTGCTTGGTGTTCAACATAAGGAGTAGTGCTAGGACTATTCAGCCCGGTGTAATATATTGCGACTGGATTGGGTGTCTTGCCTGGTGTCTACTGCGTAGTATGTGTGTGTGTGTGTAGTTCTGAGGTTTATAGTCCCTCCACCAACAAACACGACACGTTTCCCTGCCGCGACGGGCACAATAGAGTCTGGACTGTTCTAGCTAAATGTGTTGGTTGATCTAGTGCTGCTGCTGTGTTGTCGCTTCTGTTGTATGTATGTAGATGGTGTGTCGCTTTCGCTCTGTGTATTTCTCGCTGTGGCGGTGAAGTGGTCTGGCGTGGTGGTCTGGTGGTCTACATCCGTTAAGGTGGCTGTCCTACATCCGCTAAGGTGGTGTCCTACATCCGCTACTGGTCGGGTTCTATGTTTAGGGACACACCCATCACATTATGACCCCTGCGCCGCACACACCGCCCGATGCCCGATGTCTGTGTCACCCTTAAGTCTTCTGTGGCTTGTGTAAAACCACGGTAGAATGTGGGCTTCCGCTGCAACGTGATGACCGAAGTTTATGGTTGAGTATAGGTCCATTGCAGCTTCAGCCCGCGTACCGGTTCCGACTTCAGGGATCTGGAGACATCAGATGATGTGTGCTGTGATGGGACGCAGGAGACATCTTCACTATCAGTCAACCGACGTTCAGTTCAAACCTGAGAATGACAAGTTCTCAGGTACTGAACGTCGGCAGTGCCCTCTCCGCGACGTGCACGCTGTGAAGATCAGGAGAAGTGTACTGCGTAGTATATTAGTGTGGCATGACTATAACGAGGAGCAATGAGCTAGCTGCTTCAAAACGACACTGTCGTGATATTCCTGACAAATGTTAAAAGCGACTTTAAAACCCCATTTCATACATACTCACCTAAATCATATATTCCATTTTCTATTTCAGATAATGCTGGATTATTAAGGTGCATTGAAACATCACAGGAATGCTTACAAAATTATGTGAACAATTCAAATACATCGGACATAAATCTGGAAATCTGTGAAATTCGGAATGTTTTTTCTAAAATCTGTGGAAATTTATAATGTAAATTACACGAGTTAATGTCTCGTATTACAGCTGTGGATTACTGTGAAATACCATATGTAATGGAAAATATAGCAATATCAAAGTTACCACTTGCTCACACTCCCAGTTATTGATGTTTGAATGACAGACCGAAAACCAAAAAGTGAGTGTGACAATATTACGCAGACAAGGAGCGGACTTGTTTCTAACAAAAAACAAGCGTCTGATTAAGAAAAAATCCGATATCGTGATACAGAAAATAACTTATGAATGTGTAGAAATCGTCACGAAGGGCAACAATGGTCTGCTTATCTGTTGTCAAAAGGTTGAGAAACACCCTGATGATTTCATTCTTGCTGTCCATCATCACTCATATAGGTAAGTACCATTCAATATCTTCATTGTTGTATCATTAATTGTTTTTTTTTTATATTTAAATGTCTACAATGATTAATACACAATATATAGAGGATCTGACACTCGTTGTCATTTCATACAAAATTTTATTAAACTCGTCCAGGAATATGTTATTAAGCGAGCCGAGCCCTCGGCTCGCTTAATAACAAATTCCTGGACGAGTTTAATAAAAATTTGTATGAAATTATTAAGCGAGCCGAGTCCTCGGCGAGTCCTCGGCTCGCTTAATAATAAATTCCTGGACGAGTTTAATAAAATTTTGTATGAAATGACAACGAGTGTCAGATCCTTTTTATCACATGGCTCAAAAACGACAAGAAACTACACATTATTGCTTGTGGTGAATCTACATACGGCGGACTGTTACCCTCACAACATCGCCGATTCAGTGCTATATCCACGGTCTCCACGGACTAAACGGGTGTTCCGGGACATTGACTAGACGAACGTACTGACACTGCACTTCACCGACCGACTGTTTCGGTCGCCTTGTATTACACATGGTTAATATAAGGAAATACGTAATGAGTATATTATACGGAATACAAGCAGTTCCATGTGATAAATACTTATACTGGATAAAACTCTCTACTGTTCTTTATGTACATGTGTAGACATACATGCAGACCAAACATGTTTATAACGTAAACGTGCGGTGACTGTCTTAATGTTCAGAGTTAAAGTTACGCATACTATTATCAGTGTGTATGATGTTAATTTAACGATACAACGGAATGCACAAACGTTATCAGGTACTTACGCCATCTCCACTAACTATACCAAATCACGTGACACGGTGATAACGCATAAGACACAACTGAAATAATGCTTAAATATGTATTCTTAGGAATGGAAAATGTAATAAAACTATTAAACCTACATTTATTTGAAAATGTCTTCAGGCATGTGTATGTAAAATCATGTCCTCTTACATTGTTTCCGTTCTATATCTATCATTTATTCTTAGACATAACGCATTTTAACAAATGAAATCATTTGGGACAAAACTTGGCAAACTTGAATATTTTCGCAACAGAGATCAATCAAATGCCATGATATACACATGAAATGTGACCTAGACAGGAATGGCAGGGTTATGACGACTGGTTTGACATTATCTAATATTGTATACTGTCAGTGGTTCAGAGATATGCAGTAAATACGATAATTGGCACATGAACCGCAGACACTGATATACGTATCTCAACAACTACTGTTAACATGTTTAACGAGCAAACTATCACGATCAGTAGCTCATTAGGTGACAAAACTAAAACGAATATTCTTGTTATTACACATTTATATAAAATCTAATATTAGTATGTGTCATACATTTTATATTAATGTATCAAATACTTGTCCATTAATACATTGCTTTTTAATATACGATGCGCCATAGACCTAGTTAATCAGGATTTAGTTGCCGGGCAATACAGCTTTATCAGACGGGTGAAATAGAGGGTAGCAAAATGTTATATCACGGAAATAACTGAATGTTCTTGTCGAACTCTTTCACCGGAAGGATACAGAAATTACCGATTAGTTACGATTGTATTCAATTTGTCACGCCTATGGGTTGTCGTCTGCGTTTCATTTGTTGCTTCCATCCTGTTTTCGTGCCAGGTTATTGGCTATAACTCTCTCTCTATAACCATTATTCGTTGATGAAATAATCACATTTTATGAATTAGAAAATTCCAAATTCAATGGCATTCATTTTAAAGCATAAAAAATAAAATTAATGTCTCGTACACTTACGCTAGACATGAACACATACGAATTACTATATCTATTAATAACATGAATTTTGTCCTCCCTGGAAAAGTTATCTGAAGTTGATAATTCAACAACGGCATTGCTGAAGTATACGATAAATAGAACAAAAAATGTCTATTTTCATATCACACCATGTATCACGTCCTCGACCCATATATCAACCCTCGAGCTAAAACTCTCGGGTGTGATATGAAAATACCAATTTATTAATCTCTATGTAGTAAATACGTATTATCATACTTGTTCGAAAAATATGTATATTTGTCTGCTTATGTTGCATTTAAAATATGTTACTTTCTGAATGAATGGATTGTGTTATCATGGAACTTTAAAAGAAGCATTGGGTGACTTTTCATTACATGTTTATCCGGTGTGTCATGAGTCGAGACACGTTAGCTTCGTCCGCCGGAAGGAATGTAAACCAGATGAGTTAATGCGAAAACGGATACTGTATCACATAAGCTTGTCTGACATTCTGACAGTAGAGCTAAATATGTGTATCGATATACCTTAAGTTTTGTGGATCATTCTTCCATCGGAAAAAAGAAAAACACCAACTCTCCTGTCTGCAGAAGTCGGTATAAAAGTGGGACAGAAAATGTAGCTTCCACAGAAAGTTCAACAGTCACTGAGCCAAAAACACGCATTCAAAACAAACAACCCTTTCAATGTTAGTAAGAAGCAAGGTATGTGACATCACAATCACAAACATAAACGCATTGACAGTCGGGCTTCCGCTTTGGAACGGTCAGTGGCAGAAAGACCCCTGGGGGGGTTTAAACTCGGTTCTAGGATGCACCAAATCTCACACTTACCCTACTGTCATCCCATTAAAACAGGACAGTGTAAATAAAGAAATCCCCGCCATGATCTAATCTCTAACCAACAAGGCAGCATCACTAGGCAATATACGTAAAACACAAATATGCTCGTGTAAATATAATACAAAAAAAACAATAGCCTAGAAAGCCACAATGAAGGTACTCAATGACAGTGGCAGAAAGGCCGCTGGGGGTTTAAACTCGGTTCTAGGATGCACCAAACCTCACTATTACCCTATTGTCATCCCAATAAAACGGGACATTGCAAATAAAGAAATACAGGCTATACTCTTTAACAAACAAGGCAGCATTAATAGGCAATATAGGTAGAACACATAAATGATCATGTATATATGCAAAGCCTAATAATATCGCAATTTCCTGGTTTTGCCATACAAAATCTAGAACTGACATATAGAGCATGTTCAAAAAAATATATTGTCAGGCGCCTTTGAGATATAAATGTGCAATTACAGAGCTATTATATATAAGTGAATATACCATATTACGTTTTGCATGCATGACTATGTTGCAATCTTTTGCATAAACTGACGCAGAAAATGTTATTGCATATGATTTCGCTTACACTTAATTCTCTATTCGAATATTGATACTTTTCACGAAAGCAGTCT
Organism: Cyrtodaria siliqua; assembly: GCA_037043455.1. Taxonomy (NCBI): domain Eukaryota; kingdom Metazoa; phylum Mollusca; class Bivalvia; order Adapedonta; family Hiatellidae; genus Cyrtodaria; species Cyrtodaria siliqua. The sequence goes on from JAWPHD010002481.1 coordinate 33,800, forward strand.
CCTTAACCATACCTGCTCTCTCCCCCATCCACACACACTCTCTCTCTCTCTCTCTCTCTCTCTCTCGCTCTCTCTCATCGGTAACCATATTTAGGCCACTCTCTCACCGGCACACATATTAAGGTATTAAGGTCACCCAACCTCTCTTTCATCAGCATCCATATTTAGGTCACTTTCCGTAACATTGGCATCCAGCTTTATTTCACCCTCTCTCTCTCTCCCATCGGCAACCATATTTAGGTCACCGCTCTCGCATCCGCAACCATATTTAGTTCACGCTCTTTCTCGTCGGCATCCATATTAAGTTCAGCTTCTCTTACAGCAAGAAACATCTTTCTCACATCTGTAATTATATTTAGTTCACCCTCTCTCATCGGCAACCATATGTATTGTACACTCTCTCATTGGCAACCATATTTAATGTGCCCTCTCTCACATCGGAAACCTTTATTTATTACTAGATTTTCAACACCGGATTTTGTCAACTGCCAAAGTGTTAGCTGATGCGTATAGTAATGCGTTTGCGTCATCTAAGGTCTGCTACAATTTACAAGTTGACATCATTTCTAAGTCCTTGAAATCCCATCTAAAACAAGTGGCAAAAAATGTCCGCCGTGCTGATAGGTGTGAAAACTACCACTTGTGTACACTAATATGCCCTAAGTGATTTTAGTTTCTAGTTATAATAAAGATGAAGAGAAACCTACCTATAATCCATACATTGTCTTAATTAGTATCCTTTAAGAGTAAAATGCGAATATATCACAACTGTCGACAACTAATGAAGCTGAGATGTCCTTAGGGCAGAGTCAGTTATTATCCGGAATATGTAGATAGTAGAGTTTGTTTTGACGTATTGGAGTATATCCAAATTGCTAAAAATGTTATAAAAATGCATGTTGTAACGCATCTTTTTATTGTTTTAACAAAAGTGTTTTGTTGCTTAAAATATATTAAAACTGGAGAGTGATGGTTTAATTAAACCTATTGATACAAATTGTAACAATAACTTTATTTTTGAAACATTATGGGGAGTTAAACGTATCTATTGTAAAAGTTATATGTTCCAGCATAGCAGTAGGCTTTATAAAATGCCTTTTGAAAACAATATAAATAACCGCTAGCTAACGTAATATTTCCGAAATAAATATACAGGCCTCAACAGAATTCCGTTCTTTGGACAGTTTGACCGCAGTTAGATACTCGTTAAACACGTTACTTTTACACTGTTCGGAATAACCTGAGTTATATATACTCAACGCAGCTATTTGTGGTTGAATCTGATCGGTTCAAGAACCCATTTAAGATCGTTTATACAATATTTCCCTCGTTATTCTAAAAGTAGATATGATAGTCGAACAGGAACCATTCATGGACCACAGTTAACCAAAATCCCGCAGAGAAACAAACAATAATCATGATAATTACAAAATTGAATAAAAGGCAAGATATGACATCCCAAACATAAAAGTGTTGACAATAGGGCGACCGCCTCGGAACTGTCAGAATTCTAAAAGTTGTTCGTATCCTATTTTTAAAGGCCTCTATAGACAGTTTACTTTGTAAATGTTTGGTTGAGAAAATATAGTACTTCATTTCAAGTAGGATGTACATGTCGACTGGTGTTAATGTGTTACTAATGTTAAATATAAATCATTCTTCTGTGAAATATAAACATATGTTATTGCCGGACAGCCAATTTTAACTTATTAAGAACTGACTGCGTTTCGGGACAATACCAAAGCATATGCGTTAATGTTTCCTCTTTTTGACAATACTTATATGGTTCATCCGTTCTTGAAACCATTGTAATGTTGTATTTGCTATGGATTTATAGGGAGAAATGTATACATCATTCCATGTTTCCTCTTCTATGTTATAGATTTCCTCCTCTTTGGATTTTGAAGTTGGTTTATTGGGGTTTCACTTAATAATATTATAAAGGTCACTTGATCCATTTTTGTTCTGAAGAAATGGAATGATATTAAAAGAAATAATTGAGTTTTGTAATTTTTCCATATGTTTTGTGGAGATATTTTTTCTAATATAAGCTTTATTTGCCGCAGTTATATAGAAGAGAACGTGCATTTACATTATACAAGTTATTAAATTCGTCAACAGAATAAAAGTTTCCATTCTCATCTATTAAATCATTAAATTGATGAATACCCTTTGAATACCAAGATTTGTGAAATATTACATTACCTCCTATTAAGATATTCAGATTATAAAATAGTGGGGTTGTTCAACAATTGTTAGCACACATGCACAGCCGCGTTATACCTTAATGTCTTAGACACTAAGACAATTTCTCTACAAAAAGAAACGTCAGCAGTAAGCTTGCTCCATTTATTGTGACATTTTCAATCTTCAGTCTCTAATAATCTAATATTATTCCAGTCTGGATTGATTGATCCAGACTGAATTGATCTATAAATGTCACCAGCACATCGTTTGATAATTGTTAGTCGTTGGCCTAATCAATTATTGAGGTCTAATTCTATAATAGCAGCCAGGTTTTCATACAATAGTAGTTAATTTGAGATTGTAGTGTTCCCTAGTGATTTGTATTGTAATGAACGGGATATAGGTGTTCTTTTGTGGAAATCTTGGTGACTTTAATTACATTGTTTCAGTCAGTTGATCATTTGTTACAATGTATTTATGTAACGAGAGCCCATACATTGCAGATGCTATGATATATATTTGTTTCAGTTTCTGTTTTACTTTGTGCAGAATATGACATATGACTGTTTTGAAAGAGTTTAAGGGGATTGGCTAAAATGCTTCTATGGAGATACTTATGCTGATTCCAACTTGGCGTATTATTATATGTTGTCTTTCATACCAGCGCTAACCAGGATCTTCTCCTATAGTTTATTAATTGTTGGAATACACAATTTGTTGGGTATCGAGTAGGACATGTGTTTAGGTTTCGAAGACGTTCACTTAATATCATTGACAGGTAACACTTTTGTAAGGTCATGCGAACAACTTGTTAAACTAGAAAGGTACCGCCTGGAGTGAATTTCTTTATGGATGAAACACCGTTCTGTTTTTACGTGCTGAGGTGAAATCTATACACCCTAGGACACTGTTTCTAGCCCCTATTGACCACTTTTGCCCCTAACCGTTCTGATCGATACCTCTATTATCAACCATTTTATGTTTGTTATGCCTCACACTTTAATTTTGAATATTCTTTGAGGTAGCAGTTAAATGCGGCTTTAGGATGGTCTGTGGTATTTTAATGCTGCTCTTCCTGTTCTACTTGTTCATGTACCTCTTAACAACCATATATTATGTTTGCCACGTTTCAATCTTTAGAAAATAACGTGTAAATATCTCACCCTGATCTTCTGTTTTACCTGTGTTTTTTCCGAACAAATACCATTGTATACTGTAAAATTTGAACTTGGTTTACTGACACATATCTGTAAACCAATACAAACCAATCCGACACTGAAATCATTAATCTACTTTAAAGTCACTGAATGTTCTGAAAAACAGATTGAGAACACTTATCTAAAGTTAACATTTTGGGGTTTGCACATTTAAACTGATATTTTAGACGTATGTTTTATTACATGTATTTGACCTTGGGTTGATGCTGTTGATTATGGACTGCTTTTTTATGGTTAAAATATAAACACGTCAATTATTGAGGTCAAAATACTTAATGCAAAATGTCGACCTGATACTTTAAACAGTGTACGCGTTATTGAAGAGGCAGGATTTTGGGATAGAAGAATAGAGAAAAAAGACGACAACAAGGTGACTAACTATTATAACAAGTCAGGCTAATTTCGATGATTTTCGCTTCTATCACTTATTAGTAGATATTTCTATAGATAGATATAGATGCGATAGTAATGAGATTGCCGAAGGCCAGTGTTAGTTGAAGTTACTTCTAGTACGTTTGAGAGTTCCATTTTCAGTTATATGGTGTATACCCTACTTTGTTAACGTACTTTAGAGTAGCTGAATTACTTTTTTGAAATGTTTTGTATCCTCAAGTGAAACATGCGACATCATATATCAAACATTTTTTTCGTAAGGAATAGTGCACGAATATTCACGCTTGCCTGATTATAACAAAGGTGCTGTCGGTTGGGTCGTTAAGAGAATGACGATAAACTGCATGTCTGCAATAATATTTGATTTCTGCATGTAGTAGTTCTTGGGTGTCCGAGCTTGGCAGAAGTCGAGTAATCTACTTAACCTTTAGTTTTTGTTCTCCAAAACTGAAACACGTGACAACACTCCCATTATATTAGACGTTCTCCTATTCTAGTCCGCCAATTTATTGAGCCTAAACGATACATTTTCTGTGGTTGTTAAAGAGACTGGAAGCGATCTGGAAAAGCAATTGGTGCCAAAACTAATACAAGAGAAAACCCTCATAATGTGGTTCAGTTTCGTGTCAAATGTGCAGGTGCCTTAAATAAGCCGATATTACGTGCGGTTGAATTATTATTTATGAGAACAGTTTTGGGTTGGAAGACACGACGACTCGGTGTATTTGTGTTGTTAATTCATCAATATTGATTCATATGGGGTTCATATTGCTAACAGTTGTACATATTATTAAATACAAGTGCAGATAGATCACAAAACAATAATTTAGTATGTGCATCATATGAACTAACATTAATAGTAGCCGAATCGTCGAGTTTTCCATACTAAACTATTTCATTAACAATAACTAAGTTCTTTTATGGGGCCTAGTTTAGTGTATGTACACTGTAATGAGGTATTGAGATACTTTTACAACATGTTTTGATGGATTGTAGTATAATACTGAGATACTTCGGAACATGATTTGAATGCTTGTAAGGCCTAAAAAAAAATATGTGTGTTTCTGGTTTCACTCTGTCAAAAAGTTAGGGTAGGTAGGTAGGAAAAAGTATTTTTTTTAGATATTTTTTTTATATATATTGTTCGCATATATTATGCCATTTTTGTACTAAGGCAACTTCTTGATAACCTTTGCAGTTTGGATCCAGATTAGATGATTAACAACTCCGGCTAATAAAATTATCATTTAAATAAAAATATTTGTTGTTTGATTGTAATTAATTTTTTTTTTTTTTTTTTTTTTCATCTCGCTAAAAATATTTAGGGTCGGCGGTGAAAAAGTAGGGTCGGTCGGGAAACCGGAAACACACATATTTCTTTTTTTAGGCCTAATGAGATATTGCGATACGTCTAGAACATGTTTTGAGGGTTTTTAATATAATACTGAGATACTTATGATCATAATTTGAATGACTGTTATGACATATTACGATACTTTTAGAAGATGTTTTGAGGGATTATAGTATACTATTGAGATACTTATGAACATGATTTGAATGACTGTAATGAGGTGTTGCGATACTTCTAGAACATGTTTTGGAGGATTGTAGTATAATATTGATATACTTAGGAACATGATTTGAATTACTAATGAGGAACTGAGATCCTTTATGGACGCATTTTAAGGGACTTCGTTTAGATAATGAATTACTGCAAATGTCAGATGCCATTGAGGTTAACGCAGAAGAAAGAGTATTACATTGCATAGAGTGAACATTGAATGTCTACATTTCATGTTCATTTCTGTGTTCTACATTTGTATATTATGCATACTGTAAATTGTTTGACATTTTGCGCAATGCTCCTAGGATATGTTTCTGTAATTAGCTTCGCTACTTCACTTGTATAATATGTTCCACTACATTCCATGCAGCACGAGCTAATTCCAGGCAGCACAAATCGGTTTTATTATAAATTAGTTCATGCTTTGAATTTACGTCATACATATATAAGAGCCAAGGGGTGGGCATATTTTTAAAACTTATTGGGAATTATACGTTGCAAAACTGAAATCAGGGGTTTTAAATAATCATTAACAAAAACAAATTTGGCAATATCTGCTCAACAGCATACGATCGTACTGCCGATAACAGGACATTTATGCGACCGTAATGATCATATTAATGTTATGTGTTATGGCATTCTTGATAAAACGATAAGAAACCTGACGGCAGAAGTACAGAATATGCATAAATAGGCGAACGTCATTTAACTTTCCCTACCATAAACCTTTTTTTTTAAATATATAGTGTTAGAGTTATGGGTTGTTTGTTTGTATCTAACCGGATATCTAAAGATGAAGTAAACTTTCTTTAGTGTAAGCACTCTGTTTAGCATGATGACAATATGTTAGGTAAAGCGGTCTTTTGTCTCTAGAAAATCAACTATTTGGGTATCAGTAGTGCATTTAATGTCCAATTCGACCATTTACCACTGACCGTTCCAAGGCGATAGCCCATTTGTGTTTGTGATTCCACATGCCTTTTATGATAATTTTAAAAAAAATTGTTACAAAAAGTAAAGCTCCTTTTAAAACGCCAAACACCACAATATATCTTTTATCGAATATGTTCATAGATATTACTGAATAATTGAACATAATCCACACCCATTTAGTCCACCGCACAGTACTGAGAAACATTCAACTAAAAACAATATAGCTATGTGTTGATTGAAACAATACATTTCTTGTTCAAAGTGAAGCATTGATATAAAACTCAAAAGAAAAATAAACCTAAATATATGCGAAACGTTTTTATTTTCTTGTGTGTGTTTTTGTTGTTGTTTTTTTCGTTTTTATTATTAATCTGTGGTCATGGCCCTGTTTTCCGGCATTACTTTCTATACAGAACGAATTATCGAAGCGTCCGAAGACTGTTATAAGAAATCGAAACTTGTGTCTCAACTAACATAAACAGATACGTGGTGTTATGTCAATAAATACTAGAGAACCATTACAAAGATTGCAAACAGTAATGAGGTTTGTATAATATTTATCTCTGTTTAATGATCTAAATGGGACAGTTTGTGCGTCCTGTGTTGCAACAACAACGACTTTGCTTGTTCAAATGATCTAAATATTTTGTTGTTTAGACGGCCTATTTTGCCACTGACCATTCTAAGGCAGTAGCCCTATTGTCAAAGCTTTTATGTTTGTGATGTCACATAACTTGCATTTTATTTGTCCTTGTAACAGTTGTTTGTTTCGACGCTTTGTTTTGGTTGAATGTGGTCCTTGAGCTCTACATTTCCTGTTTGACCTTTTTATGACGTCCTTTGTATATTTGAAAAGTCAACGACTTTGACTGTGCTTGTTGTAATTATCTAAATAGATTGATTATTGGTACGTCCTGGTATTTTGCAACGATTACGTTTCCACTGACGTTACGTATTGTTTCAATAGCTGTATATGTTGTGTTAGCCAGATCACATATCAGTAGTAACGTCAGCAGTTTGATTAATATTTCTGAAAATGATTTTGAGATGCAAATACTTCAAACTAAACATCTAAATTACTTTAAAATGTTCCACTGAGAGTAAATTGTATCGCAACATATGATTGAATACAATTAGGCTAAAGCTGATTATCTCATAGGATTTTAACAATTTCAAGTAAGAAATAAATTGTACGATAGTTGTCATTTTACGCATGATTAAAATTTGAAAATATTTAATCTTATAACAATTCTCACCGTTGAACGTGTTTTGTCCATCGAAATCCCGATACAGTGGCTTTTTAGTAATCAGTAATGTTATTTTTACTGGTTTTTTTTGTAAACTTTACCGGCCAATGATTTAATTAATTAAAATAAGTATAAAAGTCGAACAGGAAATGCAGCTTTCACAGAACACAGTAAACACAAAAACACGCAAAAAGACAAACATGAATATCAATGTTAAGGATATAAAGGTAAAAGACGTAACAAACACAAAAAGGGTTGGCAATAGCGCTACCACCTTGGGACGGTCAGTGGCAAAAACGGCCGCTGGAGGTATAAACCAGGTCCTGGGGTTCACCAAACCTCACACTTACCCTACCTTCATCCCATTAAAACGAGTGTAAATAAAGATATCCCCGCCATATTCTCTAACCAAAAAGGCAGCATTAATAGTATAAGTAAAACACAAATATGCTATGTATATATACACACAAAAACTATAGCCTAGAAAGTCACAAAGAATGTACTCAATGACTTGGCAGAAGCCAGAGCAACAAGAGAATAAACCATTGAGGGCACGGCAAGACAAGATTGCAAACATCAAACGTCGCTGTCCTTTTGGGATTTAGGTAGACGTCATCATAGGGTCCACAGCCTGTCCGGTCGTCTCACAATTAAAGAGGAAAGCACAGTGGCAAACTGTAAATGGGTCCACCACCAAGCATGCAGTGCGTTGCAAAATGATAGGGTCATAATCTCTTTTGATAAACCCTCTAACAAATTTAACACAGATAATATGAAAGTGATCGTGACCAATGATCTTACGAAGTTTGAAAATCACGTCAGGTTGTGATAGTCCTTGTCGCAGAAGAGTTCTTAAATTACTTTTATATTTGAAAAGAAGATCAGGATTACGATAATATAATTTAACAATTAATATACGAGCATTGTACGCTTAAACAAAGCAATGACTATTATTAATGCATGCACCATCTTATTCAACGGATTGTCTAAGCTCTCGTTTCGCACCGCACGTACTCGTATCTAGTTGTTTGCTATAGATCTAGATTCATTCCATTCTTTGCATACCAGATATGGATATACATACTTGTTTACTGGATATACATACTTGTTTACTGGAATATCTTATGTTACCGAAACGAGTACAAATCACGCGTACTCAGGGGAAGCCTCAACTCTTAATTGCTGCGTTTCAGAATCACACGTTCATATTTCGTAAAAGTCGAAAAGGAAAGGATCAAGGTATGCAATAACTGAATTAAGTTCAATAACTGAATTAAGTTTTGTTTAACGCATCACTAGCCGGGTATAGCGTATATTTAGCCGCTCTAGATCGAGGTGGAGCAGGATATATATTAATCCGGAAACCGAGCCCTAACGATTTTATTCTTGTTTTCTTTAACGTTCACGGACGACAGATACACGGGACACCCCGGTTCACGCCCCATTCGAAGGACAAGGCTGTATGAAAGTGTATTTCCTCAAGATCACACCAAAATATTTCAGTGGAACCGGTGAGGCACGAACCTACGTCCTTTGAATTTTAAGTCCACCGTAATATCCACCGTGATAAATCAGCCCATTGGTATGCAAGAAAATAAAATAATTATGAGTATCTGGTTTATATTTCCATATAAGGGCAGCGTATAAGGACACTCGAAACCTTGGTGTTACCGTTTTGTCGGTTGGGATCTTAAAAAAATAAAGAAAAAGAACATATACCACATATAAAATAACTGGCGAATTCAGAAAACTACTTCCTCACAACAAAATTCAGCATCTCATTCAGATGGACAATGCAGCCATTGATTAGATTGTCAAAAACACAATCTCAGACAACGATTATTAAATTTCGTTGGTTTCGAACACTTTTTTCAGTTTTCTTGCATATCCAAACAATACAGATGTTTAAACAAACATAATGTTAGACTAGTGTCTGCATATTACTTTACTCTTTGATCGGGTACATGTGCTTGTTGTTGAGAATGCCACAATGATAGTGCTCAGTGTAAAGGAAATCTCACAATTTTGACAGTACTTTTGTATTAATTCGCTTTCCTGTCGACCTGTTTTATTCCCACTTTGATCATAAACGATATACAGAACTTCAGAGGAAGATTTATGTTCGCTGTTTTATGTTATCATATCAAGGTGAAAGGAATTATTTATTTTACCAAAAGCTCAATAATATTATACAAATGTTTTTGTTTTTTATCTTGTTTGTTTTTTCCTGAAGATTCCATAACATATTCATACAGAACAAATATATATAAGATATCATGCAAAATGTGTATATTCATATTCGATAAACATGTAACTCACTCACTACCTTTTTTCTTATTGTGTCAAATGTTTTACAATGTACCAAGTATCTTATTTTAAATAAAAGTATAACAATAATAATATGATGTTACTCTGCAAACAGATTACTGGAGAAAGGAAATATTAAATTATGCATTCATGCATTTAATTTGTAAAAGATATGCATTTGTATATTTTCATCTATGCATATATACTGGAAAAAAATATTAGCAAGCCCTTATTAAATTAAAGAAATTGAATGCTATTTTATAATGTGAAGCATTTTAAAACATTTGCTAGACATAAGGCGATCTTCCTTTTCCCTAATTAGTTGTGATCTAATATAAGTATCAGAGTTATCTTCCATTTAGTTAAAACAGCGTATTTCATATTTAGAAATACCAATACGATAAAGAACATGGTTGAACGTCACTAAATAACACTTCTGGGTTTAAAGTTATAAAAAACGCAAAATCAATTGATACTAACCTTGTCATTATATTCGAACCAAACTTTTAAAAAATAGAAATTGCCTCCCCGGCTTTACATTGAAATAAGAACGAAATTATAATATCTGTCAAGCTGGTAGATTAAAACATGTTGTTTTATTCGCTGATATCGTTTCAAACACAATGGCCTTCATATATCTGCTAATTATGTTAATTATATTCTTAATGACCTCTGCCACGCATAACCTAGAATATGCGCAATTGAATTTGCCCTACAATTTACTTGCTAAACTTATTTTTATCAGCATACTATACTATATGGTTCATATAATATACTATACTATCGAATATGCACCATTAGGGATTTATGTATATGCATCAATATCAAATATGCACCACTGTGTATTTTATATAGACCGGCAGCAATTGACTACCAAATATGCATTATTATATATTTCATTTATATACATGTATCAGCTTCAAGTATGCGCCATTTTGTACTTAATATATATATATACATGTATCAGTATCTTTTGCAGATACACACTCATATACACCCGCATACACATATTATTTATACATATATGCACATAGGATTTTTCTAGGGCATTGTAGGCATTTAATATGATTATGATTATATTGTATTAACTGTAAGATATGTATGGATTTCTTTTTTAAAAAATACCAAACATTTTCTAGAACTTAAATGTATACATCCAAAAAGGTAGACAATTGTAAAGAAAATGTTAAGATGTAGACAATAGATTTTACTATGTCGATTGTTGTGGTGTCCCTGCATTTTTAAGTATTTCATTGAGGTTTAGTAAAATAAAATAAGTCTGTATCTACCAATGTTTATATATCGACTCCACATGGCTTCAAATCGTGCAACTTTTAAATGTCTGTATGCTATCCACTTTTCTACTTTGTATAAAGATATAAAATGTTTTTTAAAAATATTTAGCAATGGGATTTGTTGTTGCATTTTTTGTTGATAAATGAAAAATTTGGTCTGCAGGAGTATTTTGCTCAAAATGATATCAAGTTTATTATTTCCAAATAGAATATATATCTGTTTCTTACCAAAGTGTTAGTGTTTTACTACATTTATGACTGATGTATTCTGCAAGGTCTAACCAAAACTCTGTTTTGTTTTAAAACCAAAATTTGTTTTACAACTTCACAATTCCAAAATAGGTGATGAATGGTTTCAGGTAAAATATTGCAAAAGCTGCAAACATTGTTATCTAAGATATTCATTTTAATAAATAAATAGTTAGTTCCCAGAATTCCGTGGTTGATTCTATGTTGTAACCAAAGTAGTTTAGAGTATTTCGTTATTTTGAACGGTATTGCATATATTGATTCAAATTTATAATTAAGTACAGTTATAACATCATTTTTCCATTTTATAAATTACTTGGGGTAAATGTTTTTGTAATTAATCAAATTTAATCATAAATGAGTCTACATTCTTTACTGCGCTTTTGGATTAGTGATATGATGTTATACAAATGTGATAAGGGGACAAAATGTGTTATGCTTCATCTAAGCAACTTACCGCCGTATTCATGCCATCTTCGGGATGGTTAAATTTGTGTATTATTGATTTTATGAATATTGAGTTCTGCTCAATCCGGGGCTAGAGGGCGTGAGCGGTAGCTAGCATATTTCACTACCGCTCATGAACAGTCTCAATCAAACCGAGACTGCAATATTTCGTATGTGTCGTGCTCGGCCGTTTCCAAAGGTCCATTATTATACTCTTTTTTTACTAAATGCTTTGATTAATAACGTGAAAGCTGAATATATCATTCGTGCTTTTGATATTAGACTGATCGAGCTCGCTGTACTTGTTTAAATTACGATCGCCAAAGGCTGGCAATAACTAAACCAATTCTGACTCGTTTCATCAATCTTATATCAATGGGAACTATTGTGGATCTTTATGATATTACAACGTACGGCAAGTGGTTCGGTGAGGCACATGTAAGTTCACACGTGTTATCTCTTGAGAACAATAAAGAGTATTGAATAAACGAAACAAGAGGAAATATAGATATAAAAATCGAATAGAAAAGGAAATGTAGCATTCAAAGACGACAGTCAACCACAAACACACAGAGAAACAGAGAACAACGTTAATAATGAATAAAAGGCCAAATAAAACATCACAAACACAAAAGGGTTGACAATAGGGCTACCGCCTTGGAAATGTCAGTGTCAAAAAAGGCCGCTGGGGGGATTTAAACCAGGTTCTAGGGTGCACCAAACCTCACACTTACCCTACTGTCATTCCAATAAAACGGAACAGTGTAAATAAATAAATCCCCGCCATGAACTATTCTCTAAGGCCTTTTTCAATTCTCATGCGTTTTTATTTTGGTAAAACCGACATCTTTTTCACTGGTATTAAGCCTTATATTTACTATTTTGCAGAAAGAATAACTATCAAAAAGCATACACAGTGATTATTGAGCTTAGCAACTGTGAGGGAATGCAGACACATCTATATTGTTAACAGTATATATTATAAGTGTTATTAGTGTTCTTTTAACGATGTGTTTTCTGATCCTGCTTGTGTCTGTGAATAATTATAAATATCAGCTACAGCGTATCTAATAACATTATTTATGCATCAGTTCCGTGTATTGTTTTGTTTTATGAAGCTTAATTAGATAGATAAATCAAGATTAATGTAACACATATTTCTGTAACTATATTATGCGTAGACTAGGTGTTTATTCGTTCAGGCAAAAGAAAGCAGTTGCTAATCGTTAAGTATATATTTTAGCCGATTCCTATTTATCGTAGTGGTGGAGAGGGAGATCGGAAACACACATGCGTTTGGCCTTACGTTGAGTTTCAAGTGTATTCATATATTGTTTGGCCTTCACGTGTATTCATATTATTTGCCCTCAATGGTTTGTACTCTTGTTGCTCTGGCTTCTGCCAAGTCATTAAGAATATTCTTTTTGGCTTTCTAGTCTATTGATATTTTGTATTTATATATACACGAACATCTTTGTGTTTTACTTATATTGCCTACTGATACTGCCTTGTTGTTGGTTAGAGAATAGTTCATGGCGGGGATTTCTTTATTTACACTGTCCCGTTTTATTGAAATGAAGTAGGGTACCTGTGAGGTTTGTTTAAACCACACAGCGGTCTTTTTTGCCACTAACCGTTCCTAGGCGGTAGCCCTATTGTCAACCCGTTTGTGTTTATGTTGTCTTATTTGGCCTTTTATTCATCTTTAAAGTTGTTTCGTGTTTCTGTGTGTGTTTATGGTTGACGGTCGTCCTTGAAAACTACTTTCTCTGTTCGATTTTTATATCTGTTTACGTTTCAAGTGCATTCATAATGCTTGGCATTACTTTTCGTTTCAAGCGTAATCATTTCCGTAATAGTTTGTATTACATGCTTTATACGAACGTTGACTATTCACCATTCATATGTAACTTGTCAAATATTCACTTGTCATCTTGACAATAGAAACCTTTAACTGACCAATACACGGCTGATTGGCACATTTAAATGAAAAAAAAAGACAATGTTTTGTAAACATCCAACGTTCGTTAGAGTTCATTCCGAGCTATGCTTGCTTTCTTACACATTCGCATACTCAACATGTACGCATATAAACCCAGAAGTTTTGATGTTTCAACCTGGGTAGTTACTATTACCATTAATTAAGATAGAAAAGACCCAAGCATTTCCTAAATCTAGAATAAAATCTACTGGTGCGTCAATGCCAGATTCATTAATTGATATACATGTAAATCAAGAAGAAATGTATATATATATATATATGCATGGGGGTTATCGTCGCTTTTAACAATAGTTCAGTCATATCTCGACGGTGTCAACTTGTAGCAGTGAGCTCTATGCTCAACTTCAATCGATCCGTCCCAGTACTAAACTGTGTATGTTAAGCGTAAAGCAAGGAAGCTACTAGTATACTTTCTACAATATTTGGTATGAACCGGTCGGGGATTGAACCCACGACCTCAAGCATGCATGTTTAAGAACAGGGATAGTTCAATCCTTATCTGGATCCATCCATAACTAGGTATATGTATATGCATGTTTAGTGTGTATTTGTGTTAATATGTCCCCAGTCTTAATGTGGTTTGCTATTTAACAACAGACTATGTCGAACCTTTCTTTTATGGGAAAATGACATACTGTTTGACAGTAACAATACTGAAATTGGATCGCTTTGAAGCAGCAAACACAAAAAGAGAGAAAAGTTGCAGACTCGGTTGTCTGTTTATGAAAAGTAATATAAGGTACAACACCTCACACGCTCCTAGCATCGGCGTAAGCGGTATTCTACTTTAAAGCCATAAATATTGAACATTATTCCAAATGTCATATTAGCTATGCATTAACTCGTATTTAAAATTACTACTTTACTTTACGTTACTACTTGAATGCTTGTACATATGATTGGCAATACAAGTTAAAGGATGAGAAATCGTGAAATGTGACAGGAAATAAAACACGTGTGTGTGTGTGTGTGTGTGTTGGTGTGCGTGCGTGCGTGCGTGTGTATGTATATAAATAAATAAATAAAATGCCAACTCGTCATTTCACCACGGGGGGTACTTTTTTGAAGTGTCAATGTGCTACGAGTATCACTTTCTGACCAATCATGTGGAAACACAATTGTTTATAAAAGGGCATATACAAATGATTGATTGTCATTTTAATGCCCATCATTACATAACGTTAGGTTATTTACAACCGTTGAATATATGGTTTTATAAAGTAAAAGTATACTAATTAATAAAATAGTACCACGCCACTATAGCTCCGAATAAAGTGATATTTAACACTGTACACATATATGAATGAATGCAAGCCACGAAGCAATGAATTCAACACAATAATGAATTGATATAAAACGATCTCCGAGACAAGATAACTCTAATGTACAAAATGTTACCATGTTTAAATAAATACTGATAAAGGTGATCCTTTGGGAGCGACAAACACAATTAAGACAATAAAGCAGCAGGCTCGGTTTTATTGAGTCTGTTCATGAGAAGCAATGAAAGAAGCAACACCTATCACGCCCCCTAGCACCGGCTTAAGCGGTATTCTACGTCAAAGCCACCTATATTGGGCTCGTTGGTCCCAAACGACCAGTAAAAATAA
This sequence comes from Cyrtodaria siliqua, assembly GCA_037043455.1. Taxonomy (NCBI): domain Eukaryota; kingdom Metazoa; phylum Mollusca; class Bivalvia; order Adapedonta; family Hiatellidae; genus Cyrtodaria; species Cyrtodaria siliqua. Next base: position 49,251 of record JAWPHD010002481.1, read on the forward strand.
CACTACTGATTCGTAGCACGGGGAGACTTTTTAAAGCCGCCACACTGCACTGAACGAACGCTAGTGTGAATGTTAATACATACTGATAAAGGTGATCCTTTGGGAGCAACAAACAAAATTAAGAGAATAAAGCAGCATTGATTACTATTTTTGGTCTTGTTCCTGTTTTCCTACGTGTCTAGATCTAGATCGAATTAGCTTAGCGACCTAGAGCTGTAATGAGAAATCGAAACGTAAATTTTCATTTACGTTGCAAGTATTTGGTATTACGCCAAAAAATTACCAGAGAGGCATTGGCCAAAAGTATCCAGTAATGCGGTTTGCATAATATGCCTAGCCATTAAAGTGTAAACTGTATGTTTGGTTTAGACGTGATGTTCTATCTTCAATAACTACGACTATTTGTTGGTTTGGTGATTGAGTACTAAATAAATATTAAGATGTTAATAAAAACAATTAAAATCGTAAATACTTTAACATGGTCCGCTGTTAGGAAATTAGTGAGTGAAATACCCGTGTCTCCCATACGTAATACCAATCATCGGATTGATACGATTGTTTTTACAAAATAACTGTTCAACAAATGTGTTATTAATGGGTAAGTGATGAAGTTTCATCTTAGATCCAGACATTACGAAATGTATGTGTACTTTGTTTATATGAATATAAATTGACCTGGTCAACTGTCAATATGCATAGATACTGTATAAATAAGTTATCGCTATATACTAAGTTATACTTGAGTATTTTGTCACAATTACCATAATGTCTGTTGTGTCCAAAAATTAGTATGCCTGGTCGTTAGGTTATTAAAAGCAAGCCGTCATAGAATAGGTCAATGTATCCATGTCCATGCCTTGTCCAACTCTTTCTTTTGAATAGATTGCCGCTATGGTTCTGTAACGTGCCCGGAGAAAGAATTGAATGTTGTTTAACGGCTCATCAACACAGTACAGGTTATTTAGAGCCGCCCCAGAGAGAGGGGAAGGATACATAGGAATCCGGGAACCTGCCCTACTCTTATTATCGAATAGACTCCTATGGTTCTTTAACGTGCTCGGTTGATAGACCGATACACGGGACCGCCCGGTTTACGTCCCCATCCGACGGACGAGGCTAAGGAAAAGTGTCTTGCCCAAGAACACACCGACGGAACTCAGTGGCACCACGGAGGATTGAACCCGGTGCCTCCGGTTACAAATCCGCCGCGCTAAAGAACCCGATGACACGATACCGCAGTACATCCCCATCCAAGGGGCATGTCTTATGTTCCGTAAATGCTCCAGTTCCTGTTTAAAGATTAAACTTATTAAGTTTACATCGAATGTAACGAAAGTGCTAGGAATATATTTTAATCACTCTCGATGTTTTCCTGAGGAGAACCAGTACTAAGGAAATGCAGATAAAGAGTTTTTCTCAGGTACACAACACATATGATCATGTAGGGGATTGAACCCACGACTTTTCTATCCTGTGTACAGCACTCTACCACTAGACCACAACGCTGGAGGACATGTTAGAATTTTATAAATACTTTTAAGTGTACTGACGATAGACCTACCAAAGAGACTCGAACCAGTGATCTCCGGATCCAAAGCCCATCGTGCTGTCAATTGTTCCACGTTGGCTCCCTGAGGCAGAAACGTGTTAAAAATATCACGCCGCTTCAATTACACACAATCTGACAAATAATGACAGCTGCATTTCATTTTTTTAAATTTAGATCAAATCTGGATAATAATTAACTAGGGATGAATAATAATTAACACCACGAACAGAAAACAAGCCCTTCAGTGTCTTTGCGCAAGCAAGATATTTAACGAGCACGCATCAATGCATTGTTTAGCTGCTTGAAATGCAGTCAGTATAAATAATTAAAACACAGTAACTTTGTTTCTCTAATGATAAGGGAATTAAAAGTTAAAATAGCTTTAACGAGATAGTGCAATAACAGTAATACGTTGTTCGCCCCCAGTACATGTATTGTTTGGGGCGCTTGTTTCAGCCAAAGGGTTTTTGGTCTTTTCAGATAAAATTAATCTACCGCCTAAATAAGTAGTATGTCAGGGAAACAGAAATTTTTAGTGGTAAATAAAAATACCTTACTTTTCAAAATGGCTTGTGAAATAACAATTTCATGCGCGATAGTTGTTTTTGATGGGACATTTTCAATGCAAAATTCTGCTGCATGAAAAATTTGAAAAATATTTTTTTTTAGAATTTTATCCAAAAATGGTTTTAAATTGTTAGATATTAGTAAATTAAGACACCCTGAAATAAGTTTTATAGCAAAATATGAAGGCTAACTGAAGTTTATTTGAAATTTCTTAATGTTCTGCTGTTCCACCAACAAGGATTTTACATAGGAAAAGCCCCATCAAAAAATCATTTTGGCTGTAAAATATTTATTTCTCAACCGATTTTCAAAATTAAAGTAGTTTTATTTACCACTAAAATGCCAGTTCTAATGATATATAACTGATGTGCGCAATGTTTAAATTGCTCAAGTTACTGCAGAAAAAACCTTTGGCTGAATCAAGCGCCCCAAACAATAGAAGTTTGTAACAAGTAGAAGTAAATACGAACGTCGGACAGGAAAATGTAGTATCTTGTAACAAGTAAAAGTAAATACGAAAGTCGAACATGAAATCTAGCTATCACATAACTCAATTTTCCAAAATCGAGTTTTAAAAACAAATTCAAGGATAAATGTAACAAATTATGCGACAACTCAAACATAAATGGTTTGACAGCATGGGTACCTGCTTGGAATGGTCAGTGGATAAAAGTCCGCTGAGGGTGTAACCAGCTTATAGTGCTCATCGAACTTAACTCTTACCTGAGTGTCGTCACAATTACACAGGGCAATGCAATTAAAGAAATCCTCGACATGCTTTATATTTCGAGGCTAATGCTTTACTCTCATTCTCTAAGAATTGAGCAAGATAGATATGGACAAATAGAATAGAAAGAAATGAAACATACTGTACTTTTGAGGAAAAAAACAAAACGATATAGAAGATGAAGATCATTTTATTACAATTTGCCCTGCTTTTTTATTGTATAAGAAGCAGTTTCTTATTGAAAAAAATATTATAAACGTCCGAGCTCTATGAAATTCTGTGAATTAATGAAATCTGAAAATATAAAGGAACTAATAAATTTGGCTAAATACATTTGTACAAAATGTTGTATAATAATTGTATTATACTGTTCACTCGTGTTGAGCAACGAGGTACTGTGTACACGTTGAATACAATTCCGTTCTGCTCTGTCTATACACTGAACGACTTTAAAAACGCAACATGGAAATAAACTGAGATAACTGACATATTTCAATAAAATTAAACTTTAATTTCATCTATTCTATTTAACAATATCTACAGTTGATTTGCTGAAATTTTCATTCAAATTGATCAACAATACACTTGTTATTTTCAGAGCATAACAGTACGACCCCCAAAAGCAAAAGTCACAAAACTAACACCCAGTATATCCCAATATGCGTAGAAGATGTCAGGCGTGCATTGCCGCTAATGGTGACTTTTGCTTTTGGGGGGTAGTACTGTTATATTTTGAATTTAACAAGTTTAATGTTGACCAATTTGAATGAAATTTTCAGCAATTCAACTGTAGATATGGTTAAATAGAATATAGTTATCTTAGTTTATTTCCCTGTTGCGTTTTTAAAGTCGTTCAGTGTACTCTTACAATCTTAAGCAGCAATTAACAGCCAAGTATTGGCAAGGACGTATCACCTCGTTTATTTTCGTTATCATTCCAAGACTATTATCCTCACTAATGACTAGATATATGTCATGATAAATATAGGATTTTTAATTATACATAACATAGTGCTTCGTCGCATGTAGCTTTTATCTCTCAAGATACCTTTACATGAAATCAGAAACAAATGACTGTACGATGGCATAATAGTAGATATAAAAGACGAACACGAAATGTAGCAATCACAGAATACAGTCGATCAAAACGAAACATGCACAATTTACAACTGTAACAAGAGACAATAAAAGCAAATGATGTGACAAATACCTACACGTGTTGCCAATAGGGGTACCACACTGGAACATAACTTAGGTTATCTTTAAAAGGATATGGATCGCTGTAACGCTTCCTACATCGCAAAAAGAACCGTACCCGAAATCATTTTGAAAAAAACCAACCTTATTTGTTTTTAACTTTTTTATTAAGATTAGGTTGTTTATAGAAATATTTTTGAAACAACCTATATACCCTCTAATCAATCTTTTTCAGGTTTACCTTATAAAGTGAATATTTTCAACTTTTGCTTAGTTCACGATGCTTAACAATTACGTTGAATTTCTTTCTTCGGCGAATGCTGTCATACTATTTAAATGATTACATCTATTTTTGTATAAGAAGGTTAACACTACTTGGAATATGAGTCTTAACCACTGACGTATGCTTTCCTACTCAAAAGGTGTTCACAGACAAACCTCCAATACAAAACGTTGCGCATATACAAGACTAAGTATATAGTTTGAAATACTGAATGGTCTCATTTACTAACGTCCTGATGTTACCCTGTAATTAATCAAGATATTAACAGACAATTATAATAGATTATACATAAAGATATAAAAGTCGAACAGGAAAAGCAGCATTCAAGGACGACAGTCAACCTCAAAAACACACATAAACAAAGAACAAATTTACAGGTGAATAAAAGACCAAATAAGACATCACAAACACAAATGTGTTGACAATAGGGATACCGTCATGGAACGGTCAGTGGCAAAACAGGCAGCTGGGGGTTTAAACCATGTTCTAGGGTGCACTAAACCTCACACTTACCCACCTGTCAACCTAATAAAACGGGACAGCGTAAATAAAGAAATCCCCGCCATGAACTATTCTCTTTCCAACAATGCAGCATTAATAGGCAACGAGTCATTTCCGTATAAATGTATCAGTCTTACATATATTACCCGCGCATTCCTACATTTATAATAAATACCAGATAGACTCTATTCGAACTGAGTCTAAAAGTAACAGGACATTTAGCTGTCATAGAACAACCAACCATTCTTCAAACTATTCTTAGGCTTGAATTCAAGTTTTCAAATTTCGTTCACAAATATTTCCATAACCTTCAAAGATAAGTTGCTATTTATTAATATGTATCATACTTGCATATAGCAGCTTCAAATGAATGTATATACTTTAAACTTATAGAAATATATGTGATTACAATTTGCATACTTGGGCTTTAGTCTAAAAATAATTTCAAGAATGGTTAGGGAATTCAAGGCCAGGTTTTATGCGCAAAAATATTTACACTACAGCGTTTTAAGAAGCTTAATATAATTGCTTCTTGGGCGTCACATATAAGTTAGGACCAGATATTCAAACGCATTTTCTTAGGCGGTATATCTTGAGTAGTATAGGTATGAGCCGCTTGCTGCTGCCCTGATGCCCTGTTGCTATTGATGCTATAGTGACGTCACGAGGTCAACCCCGTCCTTTTTAGGTCACGTGATAGGTTAGCGATCCAAAGTGTGTTTACCTCACAGAAGTTGTTTCGTTTTAGAAAACTATTCGAGTGGCACTATCGGTGTCAAACTATTAACGTTGTCAACAGCCTATTGTGTAAAACGGGTTAAGACTCCTATTGAACAGTATTCGAGTGGTACTATCGGTGTCAAACTATTAGTGTTTCTAACAAAGCGTCTTAAACCCCTAATTATACGACACCTGATACTAGAAATCAAGAGCGAGAGAAGCCATTATGCGGCTAATCTTTTTGAACTTTACGTTGTCAATATACTATTGTATACAACGGGTGAAGAATCCTATTGGAAAGTGTTCGAGAGACACTATCGGTGTCAAACTATTGGTATCCCTAACAAAGAGTCGGAAATACCTAATTATACGACATCTGATACAAGAACGCAATATCGAGAGAAGCCATTATGCGGCTAATCTGTTTGAACTTGCCGTTGTCAATAGCCTATTCTATAAATAGCGATGATCCTCGCAAAGCTGACCATAAGAGTCTCAGACTATAAGAGTGTCAACTTATATTTGACGCTACAACCTTTTTAAAGAGCGACCATAGTTTCTTCATAAGAAGCATCGGAATTATATATCCGCTGTATACATTATAGTATTTAGCCATTTATGTACACTATAGTATGAAGAAGGGAGATAACTTACCCTATGAAAATGATTATTTCAACGTATTGACCATTGCATTGTCTTTGTGTATAGCCATACCGACTTGAGCTGATTCCGTCAATTAATTTAATATTTAAAGTATCCATTTCCGCGTTACGTTCCCTCACAAATCGGATTAACATTTTAACCAGTTTCTTACAAAGTTTTACACATCGGTTATATGGAACTGTTCCCGTTATACGAGGTGTATTTCTACGCATAACGACAATACATTCTGAGTCGTCGTTTTCGCTACATGTAGCTAGTTTGTCTTTGCATATGTAATGTTCTATCTTTTGGTCAGTTGTCCAGAACATCTGTATATTTTTACATCCGTTAACCTTTTAATGCCGACACCCGTCGAAACAAAAAATGCTGCAACATCTTTAAATTTTAAAATGATATAAAGCATTCTTACCAGATTCTCTAAAATGGCAATAATATCATTTTTAGCGAAAAAGGATTCCCAAAAATCAAGAAAATTCAAAGTTTTTAAAAATACGACGCACAAATAACTCCCGTCTGTTAAAATTTGACAAATGGCACATATTGGGAGCTGGGAGTGTGCTTTTAAATACATAAATGAAAAATAATTAAGGGTTGCTGACGACTTTAAAGCGAAATCTGACCAGCGAGAAGGGATTCATCCATATTTTAAATTGAATATTAACATTTAATCTTTCCTTTCATTATAAAAAAAGCACATATTCGGTGTATAAATCTCTATATAATTGAATGAATACATGTCATGGTCGCGCGAGTTTAGTTACAGCTGTTTCAAGATTCAAAACAGTGTGTTGAATATATTTGTTTCGTTAGAATTAGCTATGGTACTACTTTGTGAGAAAATAATGTAGATAGTCTTACCTTATATATATATTCAGTTATATGTACAATAGGGGGCTGTCATCTCAACATTAGTACCAACGTACAGATCTCGCCCAGGGAATACCAAAAATGTATTTTTTTTACGTATATCTGTTTTCATTGCGGAGCTATTGACCCCTAACGTTTTGTTACTTAAAGCTGTTCAATCGCGCTAAAAGGACTTAAATACTTGTAATTAAAACTAGTTTTTCGCAATATATATTTTCCTTAATTATATATTAATTAATTATATATTATGGTGTCCTTTTTGTATGTACGACTGTACTTTAGCAGGGAGATTAGCAGGGGCGGAGTCACCCGAGTTCAGCCCGCCCCTTTTCCGGTGACGTCGCGGAATTCCCCACCCACCCACCCTCCCGTCCACTAACCCACGCATCGTTTTTTGTTTTTTTCAAAAAGCGCATTGTTTTATAATCTCAATGTCGGAAAACACTCGATGCGTGGGCGGAGAATTCCGCGACGTCACCGGAAAAGGGGCGGGCTGACCTCGGTTGGGAAGGTGTCATGATGTCACGTGACCTATGACGTCATCATTGCCCCGTCGCCCCTTCTAATCCCACTGCTAAAGTACAGTCGTACATACAAAAATAGCACTATATTATTGATAGATTATACTTTTTAATAAGTTTTACCAATCATAAAACTACTAAGCCAGTGTGATATTTAATTAAAACGAAAAAAACGAAGGAAATAAACTAGACTATGTTGATAGTATACTAGGCAGTATCAATCATAAAAAAATACTATACCGAAATCAGCGTTATATTTAATTAAATATCCAAGGAGATTTAATTTAGATACCAACAACGAAATGGATTGGTAAAAATGAATGGATAAGTTGGAATATAAGAGGGCACTATCTGACAGAAAGGTCATCATTTAAAAATAAGAATGGAAAAGAGCGGAACATGTACACTGTGTGCTCGATCGTGGTATTTAGAATGTGGAAAGTGTTTCTCATTTCTCAGATACATAGGAGAACAGCACAACTGTCCCGACAATGACGAAAATTCCTGCGACGTGGAAGAGCCATCCGTTTTTCTATGCAGTGTCTGTGAAATCTGGTTAGGTATTTAAGCGCATGGGCGAGAAAAAATGACGACGTAAGAAGCTGTAAGTATTATGTATTGCGATAGCTATAATGGCATCCAACTATACAATTAATTTTGTGTCAGAGGTAGCCACAGCTTACGCAATCACGGAATCTCGTTGGAAAAACGAAGTAGACAAAGCTGTCAGAGGGTATGGCGTATGGAGGCGGACAATACCTAAGATTGGAGTGGATTAACTCGGAATCGACGCAATAGCCGCCGATCACGTCTTGAACAGTAATGGAAAACCCAACTACGATGTACCTACTAGTATACAAAACAGAAGAAAAGTAAACCGCTACGTTAAAAGCGAATATTACAACATGTCGACTTTAAAAAAAGAGTACGGAAGTGACAAAGTACGAAAAAAGTAGTAGATTCCTATCAAGACGAATTCTTATAAAAAATACTACCACCGGTCTCGCCTCCGGACCCATTATACCTCTACAAGACGATCACAGTTAACGCGGGCCACGCATGAAACCATCTGGACAAATGGCAAACAAAACAAATCCCTCGCTGGAACAGAACGATCCAGAATATTCTAAGCGTATTAACTATAATTAAGTAATATCGTACTTAATAAACACTCGCTTGACAAATATTGTCTATAAAATATGTTGCTATACATTATACATTCTTATATTAGAGTGTCGCCTATGCTCGCCTATATCGTCGAGGTTAACCTCCAAATTACAAAATATCGGAGACATTTCCCAAAAATAATCTTTCGGGGACGAGGAAACTAGTACTGTTAGAGAATCGACGAAATAAAAAAGGGTCCAAGTTGGAGGACATTACTACGCCCTGCAAGAAACTATAACTTCTACATGGCCTACCTCTGTGTCCTGGAATTATATGTAAATGTATATAAATATCTATATTTAATGTTAATATGTGCAGTATTGGATTTTAGTAGATTTTGGTAGATGTTTTACATGCCATGTATAAAACGTGCCCTGTACAACGTGTACGCAACGAGTATATTAACAACTAAAATAAACATTTAACATATAATACAGTATTGTACTTAATAACTTCCGCGATAGAAGATCAGTATCGATACTCAGTATCGAACTAAACATGTTAGTGAACCTTTATACAACAAACACTTTTAAAAAGCTTACCTATATGAATAGTGTAGAGTATGTCTGCAATTCCGATCGACTAGGTCAAATGGTAAAATGACTTAGTCCAAAAGTAAAACATCTAGGTCCAAAATTGTAATGATAATATCCAAAATTGGAATGACTAGGTCCGAATTTACAACGAACCTTATGGGAAAATACACGTAAAAAGGGCCAAAACTGAAACGAGTAGGTCCAGAAGTAAAATGACTTAGTACAAAAGTACAACGTCTAGGTCCAAAATTGTAACGATAATATCCAAAATTGGAATGACTAGGTTAGAAAATACACGTAAAAGGGCTAAAACTGAAACGAGTACGTCCAAAAGGGATGGCGTTACGGTCATACACCTTGACTGTTTTAAACGCTATCGTTCGTAGCCCCATTTTGATACCCTTTACGTACAAATCGGGTTATAATTGATAAAGTTTTGAATCAATTTAGAGGCAATAACTCGAAAAGTGATGACGTCACGGTCGTAAACTTTAACTATTTCAAACGCCATCGTTCGTAATCCCATTTTGATACACTTTGCGTACAAATCGGGTCAAAATTGCTAAAGTTATTTATAGCGGATAATGTAAAAAAATCCGTCATTTTGAATCAATTAAGAGTCAATAACTCTACAATTGATGACGACACGGTCGTAAACCTTGACTATTTCAAACGCCATCGTTCGTAGTCCCATTTTGATACCACTTGCGTACAAATCGGGTAATAATTGCTAAAGTTATAACGCATAATGTCAACAAATCCGTTATTTTTAATCAATTATTCAAAGTATTTTTGGAATTCTCTCGGCGAAATCCGTACGTTGGGACTAATTTCGAGATGCTGGAATAAAGGTGGAAAATTGATGACGTCACTTTTGGTCGCTATATTGTTTTTTCGGAATGCGTTAAACCTTTTTCGAAAATATACCTTGTCTAGATTTTTTTTTCGGTTCGAAAATTGGTAACCTACTACCGATATGAACCCCGTGCCGATTCTTACAAGAGCTTTCGGTTCCTTACATAGCGGGGGGCATATACCTCCTAAGTTTCATTACGTCATATTAATGACGAAACATTGATATATGTGTTCGTATTTGTGCCATTCCCCTATTTTGTCCTTTTGAGAATATTATATTGCGTAAATAATTGTACATATAATTGAATATATATATAAGGTAAGACTATCTACGTTATTATCTCACAAACTGTTAAAATCAGCTAATTCTAACAAAGAAAATATTAAACACACTGTTTTGAATCTTTAAACAGCTGTAACTAAACTCGCGCGACCATGAAATGTATTCATTCAATTATATACAGATTTATACACCGAATATGTGCTGTTTTTATAATGAAAGGAAAGATTAAATGTTAATATTCAATTTAAAATATGGATGAATCCCTTCTCGCTGGTCAGATTTCGCTTTAAAGTCGTCAGTAGCCAGTAACATATTTTTCATTTATGTATTTAAAAGCACACTCCAAGCTCCCGTATGTGCCATTTGTCAAATTTTAACAGGTGGGAGTTATTTGTGAGTCGTATTTAATTTTCTTTGATTTCGGGAATCATTTTTCGCTAATTAAAACGGATATTACTGCCATTCTAGAGAATCTGGTAAGAACGCTATATATCATTCTAAACTTTAACGATGTTGCAGCATTTTTTATATCGACGGGTGTTGGCAATAAAAGGTTAACGGATGTAAAGAATTATACAGATGTTCTGGACAACTGGCCGAGATGTTCTGTACAACTGGCCAAAAGGTAGAACACTACATATGCACAGGCAGAATAGCTACATGTAGCGAAAACGACGACTCAGAATGTATTGTCGTTATGCGTAGAAAGACATCTTGCATAACGGGAACAGTTCCATTTAACCAATGTGTGAAACTTGGTAAGAAACTGCTTAAAATATTAGTCGCTTTTTAAGGGAACACAACACAGAAAAGGATACTTTAACTATTTAAATTAATTGACGGAATCAGCTCAAGCCAGTATGGCTATTTACAAAGACAAAGCCATGGTCAATACGTTGAAATAATCATTTTCATAAGGACAGTTATCTCCCCTCTTCATACTATATTGTAAATAAATGGCTAAATACTATAATGTATACAGCGGATATATTATATATATATATATATAAGGTAAGCCTACTTACATTATTTTCCATGGTCTCACAAACTATTAAATTCCGATGCTTCTTATGAAGAAACTATGGTTCGCTCTTTAAAAAAAGTTTTAAAGTCAAATGTGTTGACACTCTTATAGTCTGAGACTGTTATAGTCAGCTTTGCGAGGATCATCGCTATTTATAGAAATAGGCTATTTACAACTGCAAGTTCAAACAGATTAGCCGCATAATGGCTTCTCGCGCTCTTGCGTTCTTGTATCAGGTGTCATATACGTAGTGAGTTAGGGACACCAATAGTTTGACACCAATAGTGCCACTCGAATAGCGTTCAAAAGGCTTCTTCACCCGTTGTACGCAATAGGCTATTGACAACGTCAAGGTCAAGTTCAAACAGATTAGCCGCATAATGACCTTTCTCGCTATTGCGTTTTTGTATCAGGTGTCATATAATTAGGGATTTCCGACTCTTTGTTAGGGACACTAATGGTTTGACACCGATAGTGCCACTCGAATACTTTTCAATAGGGGTTTCACCTTTTGTACACAACAGGCTATTGACAACGTTAATAGTTTGATACCGATAATGCCACTCAAATAGATTTCTAAAGATCACGCGAATAAAAGCTTCTTTGATATTTTGTAAGGTAAACACACTATGGATCGCTAACCTTTCACGTGACCTAAAAAGGATGAGTTGACCTGACGTCTTTATAGTATCAATAGCAGCAGGGCAGCGGCACGCGGCTCACACACCCGCTGCTCCCCCTGTACTAGTATACAGATACCGGTGAACAAACAAATATAATCAATGTATGCCATGTTGAACAACGAAGAGCGTTTTTTTTCAACAACAGACAGCTGCTACTCGGTATGATGTGTAATGGTATCATTAATACAGAACAACGTAAGTTATAGAGTACATCGTTATTAGTTGCGCCGGATAGTTTTTATTGCTAATATATATATTTTTCTGTTGTATTCATAATATCCGATTCAAGTAAAATATGAATGGCCATTCACATTTAGTATCAAAGGAATAGAATTATCAGACACTACAAATGCGCTTAAACCACTTAAGGTAGAACTCATAACCCTTAGACTGTGAATTGTGCATCTCTGTAGTATAGTGTGCAGCATCGGCATACCTGCTAGATTGAACAATTAGAGTTTCTACTGTAAATTAAGTAAAAAGCGTTTTGGATCGAGGTACCCTAAAGTGGATAAGAGGATAAATTATAAATGATTATATTTGCATATACGCTTTATAATTATTTGTACTGGATGTATAGCGCACCTGCAATTACTTCTTATTTAATCTGCGAACAATATTTTATTACCTCCAGTATGAATATAGTACTTGTCAGTGAGTTTTATTGCAAATATCTGATTGATTAAGACAATACCGATTATTAATACGTGCAGCAACGCATCCGCGACTGTTTGGAATGAATGTAAATATCGTCATCAAGAAAACGAATAACGTAAACATGATTTAAACTGAGAACAGCACATACGGTGTGTGTGTGTGTGTGTGTGTGTGTGTGTGTGTGTGTGCACTATCTATATATAGGATAAAGGTACATGAGCATATACAAATTGAAATAAACTGAATTAAGGAGAACATAAATAAAACAATGAAAAATACCAGATACTGAATATTGTTAAATGCTACAGATATAGTTCATGAAACAGAGAATATGCCATTTACTGTTACGATGGGCGTAGTACGAGCTAGTTAAATTACATATTCGAGGTTGCATGAAACCTGTCTAATTTGTATCACAGGCACCGCTGTACTCATGTACATTGTGAAAATGTCTTGACAACCAACATAACGTCATACGCCTTTCGTGTCATATTCATCATTCGAAACACGGTAAAATCCTATTGATGTTGGGAACAAGTTAATGGGGATGTATACCGGAAAAAGAAACGGGTTATCTTGACTCTGTGCGCAATATTTCGCCTACTGTATGCTTATATGATAATTACTGTGCAAAAATGAATACGTTTAACCTCACTATAACATTTCTAAGCCTGTAGGAAATAATAACGACGGATCTTCCCTTCCGTTGTTCACAGCTATTTGAATTATTGCAATAATATATGTAATTAAAATAATAAAACAATCATCTCTGTCCTTATATATTTTGAAGACAGGCGCACGTGATCGCAAAAGGGACCGTCGCTTTATATTTGAACACACATCGAGCGGGGTGCTGCTTTTATATCGGTCGTCATATGTTAGATGGTAAATTATCCCTTACAAAAACCTAAACTATGATCAAACATATACACAGTCAGAGACCACTTCAAAACTGAGTAGGCTCCATCTATACAGATACAGTTACGCCTGTAGAACCTATTATTTTATCAAACTGCACATCTTCCCAAAATAAGCTAGAATGCACGGGGAACATCGGCAATAGAGGTGTGACGTCCGTGTTTTCGGGTAAGAACGTGAAATTGGTCCGTTGTGAAGCAGACAATGTACACAATTTACCTTCCTGAAGATAAGTACATTTATGTTTAGAAGTACGTACCCGGTTTACCCGTTTCTCTAAAGCAAAATGTTTCCATTTTCAAAACAAACTCAACGTGTTTTCGTACGTTGCTGGTTATAAAGCCAAGTTTTATTTTAAAAAATGCCAACTGTCATTAGAAGTCACTAGTTTTCCTTATCAAAACAATTTTGAAGAATAGCAATAAGCTGGTCTTTAATTGCACATTGCATCAAAAACATCTCCTGAATGTTTAATGAACTAAACTAATTAATGCCAGTGTTGTCATAAGTTCTAGACGATACTGCTTAGCGAGATAATGACAGTAAGATAAAACAAAAAATAGAACGTTTGAAGATATTTGTAGTGGTGCAGGCACTATAATATGAATTAGAAATAAAACGGGCGTTTAAAAGGTTGTATTGTGTTAGATATTTAATCCCATATTGAAAAATGCATATATAAATTAATACCTTATGTTCAAAATCTTTGTTTATTATGTAATGAAGGTAAATAGAAAACTGAGTTGTATTATCGAATGATCGCACCATGCGACGAATACATTCAGGATCGCCCTTTTACAGAAACAAAAAATACATATGTAAATTGTAAAAACCTTTCAAGCAATGACATGCATTTAAATCTATTTCATAAAACTGATAAATTTGACTTTTCCATTCCCGGCGAAACATATTTGTGTGTAATTTATTTTTTTAATATTATTATATTTGTATTTATATATTTCTGTCATTGAATATTTCAATCTGGGACGGTATATGGTTGACTGTACGGTCTGAAATTGCGTTAGAACCGCGTCGCCGTAAAACGAAATGCTCAGACCGTAAACCCACCCACATACCGTCCCAGATTGACAATCTTAGCATGATTATCTCTTAACTGACTAATAAATCTTCGTCAGTCTATTATATATACTGAAGCGAAAAAGGAAAGCAAGTCGGGACCTTCCGCTATATATTGCATATACTGCACACTTAATTCCACATAATATTCCAAAGTAAAAAAGATGTTTTGTAAAAAAGATATAATTGCAGTTTGTCAACTGTGATGTTGTAGACGTTTTAATCACAGTACACTTTGCAACAAGAAATTCATGAATTTTGAAGTTCCTTTTTGAAAAATTAAGCCATTTCAGTACTGTTTTTAACGTAAAGAGATTGCAAAATGTTGGATCCTAAGTTTGCTCCATGCTTGAGCCAAACGCGTAATCTGTCAATAATGAAACTTTGAAGGAATACTACTTGCTGTGTTATTTGTTGTTTTAGTATTTTTCCAAAGGCAAAGGTCTTACGTAACCATGTACCATTCGATTAACAGCAGTATATTGTACATACAACAAATAGCGGAAATTCCCGTATAGCGGAAATTCCCGAGTTGCGTTTATTTTTCGATTCAGTTGGCGTTTGTTCATTATAGCGTTTGTGTTGTATATTAGTCATGTTCATGTGTGTGAAATGAATTAAAAGTAATTTTAATTTGTTCTCTTGGATACCATTTATACGAAATTTCCTCTGTGGATGGCCGATCTGGGCACGACACTCATCAACGTCAATAATTGAAAACAATCAATACGTCGGATCATAATATGTATGTCGCCGCTTTTGACAGATAAGTGCTGTCGATAAGATATTCCTCAACATCTTGAGACTAAGTTCCACGGCAAAAATAATGAGTCTGTACTTATATGATAGAAAGTGGTTTTCGCATGCAATGTAATGAATGCTGAATGCTGAATGCTGAATAAACGATACCAGCAAGGGATATGAGAGCCGTGATACAAGAGTTATTGATATTCGCATAGTTTCTATCTAAACAGCATTAATCTTTCTTTTAATGATTATGGATGCATTTATTTAGTATCTTTTGTAACAAAAGGTACATGTTCTTTATGAGTACACATTGATGTATCAAAAGCTGACGGCGTGTTTAATGATTTGAATCATTATGTTTTAAAGGAAGACGTTGAAGACTGCTCTTTGTTAACTAACTTTGTTATTTCGAGTCCACTAGCATACATTGGTTTATCACTGTGAAATAATGTTTATAATGCAGTAGTTGTAGTTAAGCATTTCTAACGTTAGACAATTGCTTTATGTTTTCTATTAGGAAAACGTCTATATACCATTAAACACAAATAAAAAAATACAGAAAAGGAAAACGATCATCTGTTACTAGGGTAATTCGGAATAATCACTCCGCTCAATGAATGTCTAAAAAGATAATAATTGAATTTGTCATTTCGTCCCAATATACTGCCAATATTGTCGTCAAGGAGATATTATTAAATCTGTGTCAGAGTGTTTGTCTTTGCTGAACGAACTTATGTTTAAAAAACTGTCAAATATGTTAAAGAATGGTCATTAGTTCACAGTGAATGTTTAATCCATCAAAATTAAAACAAATCTGTTTTGTTGTCAGCATTTCTATCCCAAAATTTAATTTATAAATCCAAAATTAGATAATGGATCAATCGATAACACTCAGTTCTCTTTTTTACACTTTTATCCAACGTTTCAGTGGGATTAAAGTATCTAAAAATTGTTTTAATGTGTTGGATTAATCTAAATATTAAGATGATCTGAACGTTGTACTGCAACCAAACTATAAAGCTGAATGCAGTTATATGACATTTCTTAATTTGCTGATGCCAAAGCAACTAGACGATTACATGGGAAAGGCCGTATCATGAAACTTCTGTTTTTGCTGCAACACATATTTATTTCTTATCCCCCTTTTTTAAGCTAATGTATACTTGTATTTGCCACCTTAAGTTCAAGTTCCAATGACATACATCTTAATATATAAGAATTGTCAAAACAGTTTGACTCACATTTTACATAATTATGATTTAACGGAGCTCGACGTTTGTGTTTGTGATGTCGTTTGTATTTGTTATTGCTTTTGCCTTCTTGTTTGTCTGTTTGCGTGTTTGTTTCTGTGTTTTGTGGTTGACTGTCCTCCTTGAATGCTACTTTCCATGTACAATCTTTTTATATTGCTTTGTCAAGTGAGAGAGTGTCGATTCCCACGAATGACGGTACATAACTGGTTCTACCCAGATCAATAAGGGGTGGTCTGCCTCTACTACAAATGTCGATCGGTCTCCCTTTACCACACATGCCAACCGCCATATATGGTCTAACATGTGCAAAACTGACGAAAAACGCTATTTAGACAAACAAATTGTATGACTAGACTCTCGATTTGTACTCAACAATTACGGTCGATGATCTGAAAGACGAGCAGCTATCATAGCGGTAACAATATATTGATTATCATACTAACGACTGGACCAAGAACGCACATTTATACTATAGATCTCTTTTGCAAGAAGTAATCTAATATATCAACCTGTTACTACGTTAGGATGGCGATGTGCTTGCACGGAATGGTTCAAGTACTTTTATGGGACGTTTACATTTGCGAGGATCTCTCGGGATAACTTATGACTCTGAATGTCAATCAAATTTTCTAAAATTCTTTGAAAGACCATCAAAGATGCATGTTAAGTTCATAAAATGATTAAACTTTAATGTTCAAATTAACCTATGAAATGTCACATCACAACAACGGTCAAAGAGGGGAATAGAATATCATAGAAAATGTAAAACAATTTTGATTTCAAATAGCTTTCAAGTTGCTCTATCATGTTTGTGTTTCACGTCTTTTAGTATTTTCCAATCTGTGTGGCTTTAATGTAGAATACCGCTTTAGCCGGTGCTAGGGGGCGTTACCTCTCATGAACAGACGCAATACTTGTTTTCTCTTATTTTCAGTATTTTTTAAGAATAACCATGTCATATAAAATAGTAAATAGTAGATAGTAATAGTAAAATAGTTACAATAGACTATACACTACTGGAATATACACCAAATGATAAACATGTATTGATTGGGCGTATTGAAATAAAACGCCAGACGTGTCGCCTGTCTCTCAAATAGCTGCAATAGTCCAGTATTATATACTATAAAAACTATGTAACAATATACACATGAGCGACATACGACTATTTTATTTGATAGACTTTAATTAAACCAAATAACCACATATTCTCCTTGTGACATATTACAAGTATATGTAAATTATTTCTATTTAGAATGGCAATAAAATGAGATTAAGAAATACAATTTTTATGATGTATGTTATCTCTTCGTCCTTAATTATGATGTTGCCGCAACATACGCATGACTATTATGTACTGAATTCTCTAGGTGCAATAAAATGTACGAAAACATAAATACTTTTACCCCAAACACGTCGGAATCCTTACTAAAACGACGAGTCTAGCGCTCGAACAAACATTAGCTTAACGATTATTGAGACCTATATCTTACACAGCAGTATCTTCGAACTAAATCAACATTTAAAACATGTTTGCATAACATATCATAACAACTGTGCAGCACTTACATATTATTACCAGGCTTTATGTAACAACTAGTCGGACGGTATTCGGGGAAGTGTTTATGATTGTTACAGCGTTCACCGACATTGATGGGTATTCTTCAGGATAATTCGATGTTCGGAATAAGCAACAGCCGCGCAGGGATATTGTAGCCACTGTAACAGAAAGGGGAAGTAACCACTGCGGAGAGTTTGCGGAATAACTTGTTGCCAGTAAACTCATACCCAACTCAATAAACGTGGGCCGGTCAACAAGTAATGTTTACATGCCTGCATAAACCCGTCTAAATTGATAACATTTCATTGGATCGTGAATTACAAACGCGTAGTTGAGCAAACACGCCATATAAGTTATGCGTCAGCGCGGAAGTATAAACGGATAAAACGCATTAAATCTTCAAATAAAGGTTTAAGCAAAGTGTAACATTCGGGAATCATTTACTTTGGAAGACGTTTACGTAGTTCATATAACCTTGAACTTTAAAAACATGGCATGCATTCATTCATTGCAGTTTGATCCGTACTGCGGTACTGGAATGAGTGTGATTGTATAGTACGTTATTTTGAAGGTAGGCGAAGAGATAAACAGAGACATCAGCATCATGTTAACCCTCCACATATATATATATATAATGAACTGTTCTTTCTTTGAATTAAGACCATTCCATTTATGTGACATTTGGGGAAAATGACTGATCAGCAGCCGGAGATTGTAAACCCTGATCAGCCTGCGAGATACTCGCAGGCTGATCTGGGTTTACAATGGATGCAAAGGCTATTATAATCGTGCATAGCGGGTTAAGGGTTAAAACATGAGAACATTTTGTAAGTGTCACTTCGCAGACAAGATACGCTGCAGCAACCTCCGCACAGTGATATTGTAGCCAAAAATCCCTGCAACCACACAAATCACGTGACGATAGCTGAGGCCATGTGATTGCAAAATGGTGATACACTAGGTAATGGTTGCATATAGCAAACTCTTGCCGTTACCAACAGGCAAATTGGCAATCGCATCATCACCTTCGAGGATATGTTGAAAATATTCAACCTGTTTTGGCTTGGATGTAATCTCTTTATTAAAGTTACGCACATATTCTGTAATGTTCTCAACGAAATACATGTTTGTTTACAAGTAACCAAGTAACCTGTGTGCCTATAATATATATATTCGCTAAATATATATTTTTTATAAATAAATTATTTTTTATAACCAGATACCGTTGTTCACACTATTTTCCTATGTTATGCGCAAAGCAAGTTGAAATATTGACCTAAAAAGTATTTAACCAAAAAATTAAACTTGTGTGGTGACACTGTAACCGATAGGGGAAGTAACCACTGCTGGGATTTTGACGCTGCAGGAATTAGGCAATGTCATCGAAAACCTTTTAGAGAGATCGAACATGCAAACGCTCGGGAACATTTCTTCAAACATAATAACTATTTAGAAAACGATACATACATTCCAGTGAAATGTTAGGAGATCGAAGAGCTCAAATAATGTCAGTTTATTTTCTGATTTGTTCAACAGTATCTTGTGGTAGATTTTCAGATTATGACATTATCCGTAAATAAAAAAGTACGTTCTTATAAAATGAGAAATATGGTCCTAAAGAAATCATAACACCCAACCGCAATGACACCGTTGGTCCGCACTGCACCATAAACAAAGAGCAAATTAGAGTATCTATATCAATCGATTTCTTCTTTGTGGGCGTGTCTTTATTTGTAACTTCATGTTCACCAGCTCATGTCGAAATCGGGTATTTAAACGAGCAAATATAAGGCAGGACATCATGTATTGTATAGTCATCGATCGGTGCACATCGTACCTGTACACAGGTAACATTATGATTTACGGAAGAAACAAAAGCCTCTTTCGGGACTGGAACACACGATCTCCTGATTTCAAGCCAGGTGTTCTATCCACTGAGCTATAACGCTTCTTGAGAAAATGGTATACAAACTACCATTTATTATTAGGTAAAATAACAACATATTTGAACGCAACTCAAGATGAATCCAAAAATATATAGTCAATCTTGTCGGACGTGTAAATTAACATTCCCTGATGTAATACTGTATTTTATCAATATGAAACTAATATTCCGCCTCAAAACAACCATAATATTATCCAGACTTGTTATTTAGCGCTTGATAAGTTGTGTGCGCGCTAGTTATTACGTAATGAGTTATTACCAGTTAACATGGAGACTGTAGCTTTAAATGCAGCACTACTTTATATAATTCTCTATTTCTTTCGCATAACATGTTAGAGTTATTTTCAAGGTAGCTAGACACGATATATACTTCAAAATAATTTGAATAAAATGTAAGCTTTATGTTTTAAAGTAGCACATATTTCATCTAAAAGGAATTATGAATAATGCATTACTTTCTGAACAAAACCGTGTTTATTTTTATGGCTCGCCAGGACTTTGTGTCCGCATTCGTTTGTTATAATTATGGTAAGTACAAATTGTAAGGTCATAGCCTATTTACCAAAATGGTGAGAGTGTTTGTTTGCAATTTATGAAGCAATTCGTGACTGCCATATTGATATCTACGAGATTACGAGTTTGCATCGTGTTTGAGGCATGTTTGCAGAACCATTAATCACTAGTATATATGTTCGGTCCGTTCGAAGTACATCGCACATGATATATGATGAACCACCTATCGTTAAACCCCACGTATTGTCATTTCATCTAAACTGTATTTATATTGGATCCCTCCGAAGTACATTTCCCCAGTAAACATGATGTATGATGAACCCCGTAGCATTAAAGGGAGTACATCAGGCTTTTCAAAGGGGTCTAGGTGCCTGACAAAAAATTGACAAATAATGATATTTTCTATTCTGAAGAGCCTAAACATAATGAATTACCCTGAAAATGATCCCTTATTTGCAAAGAAATTGATTCTGCACAGTAATATTTGCTATCCTAGGTTACGCACCAGGGTTATTTTCAGCATCTTGCACCCGATTCAGTCCTAGCTATATGGTTTATTCAAAGTTTAAACCTTAACAATACTGTCCAAACATCATATCCTGATTGATATAAGTGTTTTATCATAAATTGGAACATTTTTATAATTTAAGATATTTCTAGAAAAATCCTGATGTACCCCCTTTAAACCCCATGTATTGTCATTTTATATTCAAACTTTATTTTTCTTCGATTTCTCCGAAGTGTATTTCCTCAGTAAAATCTGATATATAATGAACCCTTTTACATTTAACGCAATGTATTGTCATTTTATATCTCAGCTTTATCTTCAGATTATGCTACATCACATGCATGGGGTGACAACTGGCTCCTGTTTTCCCAACGCGAAATAGGTTAGCTGTAGGTTTTCCACTTACATACCCTGTTTGGTCTTTTACACCCTGACAACATACGCATTTTTCAGATATCGCCCTCGGTGACCTAATTGTAATTACATTAGAGTAATCGAAATTAACGATTAAATACAGAAATCATTTTATAAAACAGACTCCCCATGGATTACCTGAATCAGTTTCATTAACAACAATACAGTTGCACCAGCGTACACCCTAGTTTCACGTCCAACCTCGCTCATCCATCACTGCTGAACAGTGTGTGATTTATTCCTAAAGATGCCTTTTGAAATTTTGTTCCGCGGAATAGTATATCATGTTGAAATAGAATTGATTGGGTTGCAAAATGTTATTAAGATATTTTATTGCGTATCCTCTTTAGGGAAACATTATTTATTCTTAAAGCAAGAAGTCCATGCCCTGATGTTTACTGTAGTAATGCGAAGATAAGAGTTAACTTGTTTACTTCCATACTGAGACCAATATACAAAGAAAGCGATATTTAATTATTGCTTTGGAAATGAGATTGACGATCAATCAACCTATAGGTCAATTGTTTTGTTGTTATCAGATAGTTATTAGAGTATCGTCATTACAATGTTCAGTCAAATATTCCCTTGTCAGGGTAAGTAAAGTCGAATTACCTCAGTTTATAGTTAATTATGCTTTTCATTGGACAGTTATATTAGAAGCGACCAGATTAGTTTGTGTGTATTTTGTGGGTTTTTTTTCTGTTTTTTTTTGGTTTATCAAAATGTAAATGTTATTAACAGTTATATAATAACAAATCATTACAAAATCGATATTTATTTTAAACCGGGAAAGTCATAATCTTATGTGTGGGATTTATACAATGGTTTGTCAGCATATTTGCTTCCAGAATAATAACTTGTTCCGTTGTAAAACGATAAATAACTTGATTTTAATTGATGCTTCCGTACTACGACCAATAAAATATGGGATTAATTTCTTTATATTGCAATGAGTTTAACTGTCACGCTTTCTTGCTAGGAATTATTGACGCACTCGATTAAGATTACAATATTTACACAATCCTGTAAAATAATCCTATTTTATGGTATTACAGTTTTGCAAAAGCAATAAATTATTGAAAATATCCCTGTTTATAATATAGCTTGGCTGACCTGACTTTTTATGGTATTTGAATTCTTACTTTACAAACTGCATGTAAATAAATACTGAAAAGGAAATCTCCAGGAAGCAACAACACAAACAAGAGATAAAAGTAGCAGACTCGGTTTTATTGAGTCTGTTCATGAGAATGAATGTGAGTGCAACACCTCTCACGCCTCTCGCCGGCTAAAGCGATATTCTACTTTAAAGCCGCAAAGACTGGGCTTGAAGAGTAACATTACAATTGATATAATAAGTCGTCGTTTCATTTGTTTGAATTCCACTGGGAGCTCGACTTGTCAAGTGAGAAATTGTCGATTTTTACGCTTGAACGGTGTATATAGTACTGGTTCTACCGAGAAAATGGATGGTCGGACTCTACCACTAAAATCTACCATATATGGCCTAACATGTGCTCAAATTCACGTAAAACACAATTCAAACAAACAAACAATCGGTTTATTTGTTTTAGTTATGTTGTTAACGCGTTACTGTCGTTGCCATTTAATCATCAAAATGTCTCGCGAGTTCTCAGACAAAAATAGCGTCGTGTAATAGGTAATTTGGTAACATTTAAGTGAAGCGTTCTTAACATATGTTTGTTTTGTGTTAAATCGAGCTTTACATTCGTGGCTGTCAGGCGCGTAGCGTGCCATACTCATTTACTCACGTGAGTAAACTTTTCAAGCGAAGGCTCAAAAAATAAAAACTCGAAAAACGCAATAAAAAGGTGAGCCCATAATTTTCAGTTCTCAGGCGAATGAAATGTAAAGGAATAATGGTATTTTCGACAGGATTTAAATCTTTCATCCTAACCCTAAAATGCACCAGAAGTCACGTACGAGCGTTTATTTTTTTTAAAATTTCCCGGGGGAGGCCCACCAGCGGCAGCGTAACAACCCCTTCCCGCACCTACCCCCGTGAGTAATTGAGATTTTGCTCACGCTACGCCCCTGGCTGTGTATGTTTTACTTTAAACCCTTGGATAGAAAGGTATGAGTATTGGCGCACCCTCCTTCTAACTCGTTTGTTAAAGAAAACAATACAACGTCATTTATGTAAGATCCTATATTTAAACGTTAGTAATTATACAGAAGGCCTCTTGTCCGATTGGTTCTGTCAATAGACTGTCCGTCAAGTCTGCAATCAGTCAATATCCTAATAGAAATGGTCTTGAAACAAATCGTGTCTATCGCAATCTTTCAGACAGACATAAAGTATTTAATTACCGACTTTACTGCGTATCCGAATGGTCTTAATGCATTAACTCTGAGAAATGCAGGTAAATCCAGACACATACTTTACCATATCACTATCATGTTCTTGATTGTGACAGAGATTCCAGCAGCAAGCCATATAATTACAATAGACGTCGTACTTAAACATCTCTCGTTATCTTTCACCAGACAGTGTGTAACTTACTCCCTAACGAAGTAATACAATCATTTTATTCTAAAATCATACATGATATAGCACTCTGTATTGGATGCAGTATGTATTATGACTGTGTTGTCAGCATTTTCATCCCCACATTTGTCAAATGAACTGTATTTTGAACTGAATTATACTAAATGAGTATAAAGAAGTATATAGGGGTTAAAGGGCTCAACCGACACCAAGGAAACTTGAGTGACATGACATGAACAAGGTATGGGTATTTGTAACATATAAAAGATTTATTGTAGCCAGGCTGAGGTTATATGGTTTAAGGTTTAAATATAAAAAAAAAAAAGATTTAAAAATCGGACAGGGAAAGTAGCATTCAATGACGACACGACAGTCAACCACAAAACACAAAAGCAAACACGCAAACAGTTAAACGAGAAGGCAAAAGTAATAAAAAATGCAAACGACATCACAAACACTAAAGAAATAGGGCTTCCGCCTTAGGACGGTCAGTGGCCAAAAAGGCCACTGGGGTTTAAACCAGGTTCTAGGGTGCCCCAAACCTCACACTTACCCTATTGTCATCCTAAATAAACGGGACAGTGTAAATAAAGAAATCCACGTCATGAAATATTCTCTAACCACCAAGGCAGCGTTAAAAGGCAATATAATTAAAACACCTAGATGCTCGTGTATATATAAATACAAAAATAAAAAGCCTAGAAAGCCACAATGAAGGTACTCGATGCCTTGGCAGAAACCAGAGCAACAAGAGAATAAACCATTGAGGGCACGACAAGACAAGACCGCGGACAAACATCAAACGCCACCGTCCTAATGGGTTTGAGGTAGGCGTTATCATAGGGTCCACAGCCTGTCCGGTCATCGTACAATTGTCTTGCATTTCTTTAAAAATTATGTATTTCATCTGTTTTTAAATGTCTTTCTCTTTCGTTTAAGTATGTCTTCCATTATTTTAAATCTATAAATAAAACATGCATGTCTTTACCTTACAATTTATTTATTCGTTACTCGCGATTCGAGATCCTAAGACTACACCAAAATAAAGGTATTCATAGTATTACAACCACGTCTTTATAAATCTTCTTTAAGAACATATTTTTTCAGGATGAAATAAACTACAATCCTATTAGTAATTAATTATATTATACTATTGACGACTACTGTTCAGAAACTCGTATTTTAGGTCTATGAAGTGGCGGTTTATTTAGATCAATAGATTGGGCTCACATGTAATTACTTTCAACAGCAAACAGTTAAAATGTCATGACATGATCCACTAATAATTGAAACACGCAACTACCATGATGTTTAATTTACATAAATGAAACACGCAACCACCATGCTGTTTAATTTACAACAATGAAACACGCAACCGCCATTATATTTAATTTACATCAATGAAACACGCAACCACCATGCTGTTTAATTTACAACAATGAAACACGCAACCGCCATTATATTTAATTTACATCAATGAAACACGCAACCACCATGCTGTTTAATTTACCACAATGAAACACGCAACCGCCATTATATTTAATTTACATCAATGAACACACAACAACTATGACGTTTAATTGTCATCAATGAAACACGCAACCAACATGATGTTTAATTTACATCAATGAAACACGCAACCGCTATGATGTTTAATTCACAGCAATGAAACACGCAACCGCCATGATGTTTAATTCACAGCAATGAAACAACCGCCATGATGTTTAATTCACAGCAATGAAACAACCGCCATGATGTTTAATTCACAGTAATGAAACAACCGCCATGATGTTTAATTCACAGCAATGAAACAACCACCATGATGTTTAATTCACAGCAATGAAACAACCAACATGGTGTTTAATTCACAGCAATGAAACAACCACCATGGTGTTTAATTTACATCAATGAAACACGCAACCGCCATGATGTTTAATTCACAGCAATGAAACAACCACCATGGTGTTTAATTCACAGCAATGAAACAACCACCATGGTGTTTAATTTACATCAATGAAACACGCAACCGCCATGATGTTTAATTCACAGCAATGAAACAACCACCATGGTGTTTAATTCACAGCAATGAAACAACCACCATGGTGTTTAATTAACATCAATGAAACACGCAACCGCCATGATGTTTAATTCACAGCAATGAAACAACCACCATGGTGTTTAATTCACAGCAATGAAACAACCACCATGGTGTTTAATTTACATCAATGAAACACGCAACCGCCATGATGTTTAATTCACAGCAATGAAACAACCAACATGGTGTTTAATTTACATCAATGAAACACGCAACCACCATGCTGTTTAATTTACATCAATGAAACACGCAACCACCATGCTGTTTAATTTACAACGATGAAACACACAACCATGATGTGTAATTTACAACAATGAAAACCAAATCCTAGATTTTGTTTTGTTGTTGTTAAACTGATCTACATATCCTCTCGTACCACAGGGACTGTAGTTGTTTGGTATTTACTATGCTCTGTTGTGTACCTGAACATAGCATGTATTTAATGCGGTATATGTCTGCATATATCCAGAACAAACTATTGCAATTATTAGTGTTCTGCTTACTAATTTCCGGGGATTTATAAAAGGTATACTGTGATATATCAATTATATCTGTGATTATTTTTATAACTCCGGAGATATGTATAGGTTATTAGATTTGTTTTGGGATATATGCACGAGTTCCGATATTCTGTGTTTTGAATTGAATTGAATGTTTAACTGCTCATCAACACAGTATAGGTTATTTAGAACCGCCCCAGAGAGAGGGCAATGATACATAGGAATCCGGGAACCGTGCCCTACTCTTATTATCGAGTAGATTCCTATGGTTCTTTAACGTGCTCTGTGGATTTAGTGATACACGGGACCTCCCGGTTTACCTCCGCATCCAAGTGGCACCACAGAGGGCTGAACCCGTGGCCTCCGGTTACAAATCCGCCGCGCTACCGACTGCGCACTCCAGCCCTCCCTTTAGCCACGCCAGCCCTCCCTCCGCATATTACGCGACTTTAGGAGACCAATTTATCGGCGGTTGGACGAGTGCATATATCCCAATACAAATCTTATAACATTCTCATTTCTAATAAAACAAATGAATAATTAGTTCAAAAACATATGTTGAAACATGTTCGTAACATCGTGGGGAATTTTCCACATTGAAATAAACATAGTATTACATGTACTAGAATTTTGTTTTTGTGAAATACTTCCTGAAACGTTATATATGAAATGTGCATGAAACGGTTCATTGGACCAATCTCCAACCACATTACACATCCAGTGTGACTTTACAACACGTCGAATATGGGCGAATATATGTATGAAATAAAACAAATATTTAATCTTCGAGATATGTAGTGTAGTTTTTAATTGCATGTGTAACTCTGAAGATGAAAACATGTTTATAACCAGGCATTCTATATGTATAACAATATATATAATTGCATTTTCTTGTTATTTGACTTGGATTTATATTACGTTTTGTATATTTATATATACGTACATGTGTAACCTTACATCAACTACATTTTTGTGGATGTTCTTTTAAACAGCCCTTTCACACTGTTTTTCTCTGACAGTTAGTAATTTACCTCAAACAATACACTGAAGTCCGTTCATGATTCCTTTAATTGTTGGACTGAAGCCTGCTATGCATTGAAGGGTTTTGTTTGTGTATCCTCTTCGGGGACATATTTACAGTCTTAAGCACGGAAATCCATGCTGCAATACTGTTGATGGGGATAATATATTTACCGTACCACTATACTTACAATTGTTTTCCTATTGATGGTTCCGTATAGAGACCAATAAATATAATGTTAACTGTTTGCCTTGGAAAGAGATTTATAAACCACAGACAATTTGTGTGAGTGTTCGCGTGGATATTACACGAGTAATAAGGAAGAAGAAACAATGTTTAAAAAGCTAAACTTGGCATACTACTATCAATCAAGTTACCAAGATGTTTAGTTCTACTGGCCAAAGGCCAGGCAATCTTAAATTTGGGCACTCTTCTTCATACAGAAACATTTTTGTTGTGAGTACGATCATTTTTAGTAAACGCTTGATTTGACGAGTTCGAAAATAATCCATATAGACACGTGACTTGAAGGGTCATTCCCTTTATTCAGATATAGGCAAATGTCATTGTGAGCATAGTAACTTTTAAATGTGAAAATGGTTTTAAGATATTCACCATATTTGAACTGAAGATTTGTTTAAATAAGATCTCGGACGAGTTTGACAAAGAGAACAATTTACGTTTTGTTATATAATTATTACCCGTGGATTATTTAAAGGTTAGCATATTCCTGCTTGTGAACAGATAAGCAGTCTCTAATTGTTGTATATATTCACTCAGGCTTTGCATATTCTTTCCTTTATGAAATATTCAAGACACATCAGACAGATTTAAATATATTTCTGTCATGGATATTACCCATAAGGGGTTAAGTCTAAATACAATAACTTGATATTACTGTGTAATCGTTATGTAGGCCTTTCATATCAATGCAAACACCTTGCAATTAAAGATGCCACACATATGTTACAGATTTTAATAGTCGACACCTGAGTCATATCCCAGAGGTGGAGGTCAAAAGTTAAATACAATAACCATTACGTGGTCCGAATATTAACTTCCATTCCTATCCAACCTCTTCTCCAAGAAAGTAAAACATGTTTGGCTTGGGTATGAAATAAAACCATAATTTCGTCTTAAAAAGTTTGTATACTGTAAAATTAAAACATTTAATAGGTAATTGTAAACAGACAATTGCATTTTTTCAGTAAAACATGTTTTATTGCCAAAATATGCGCTATAAAATATTGCTAATATAAGCTTTCCCCATCGCTTAATGGAATTAAGGCGGAACTACGTAATACTTACTATTATTGAGGTTGTATTGTTTTGGAGATTCTCGCACAAAAGTATACAAATATATTTGATATTAAGAAATGAAATTGCCTGAAGGGTTAACATAATTTAGCCCTATGTCTTAGTTCAGGGCTGGGGTGAAAATCAAATACAATACATTGCAGATATTTGGAACTAATTCAAGATATATGTTGATGGGAGAGCAAATTATTTCTTGTTATAAGTGTAGATATAAAAGTGGAACAGGAAATGTCAACCAAAAACACGCATCGAAACAAACAACGATTACAATGATAAATAAAAGGCAAGGCATGTGACATTACAATGTTTGATAATATTTTGTGTTTGTGATGTTGCTTTTGCCTTCTTGTTTGTCTGTTTGCATGTTTGTTTCTGTGTTTTGTGGTTGACGTCCTCCTTGGATGCTGCTTTCCCTGTCCGATCTTTTTATATTTCTTGGCATACAGTACGTTTATTTATAAACTCGTCTGAATGTTGTTTTATGTTAAACCTTCGTTGTTTCCGATTGTTGCAAGGACATTTGTGTTTGTTATGTTTGTTGTATGTACGTATGTAGTTGTAAATTATAAAGTCCCTTCGTCAGAGTATCAGGAGAAGATCCCTCACATGTACGTACATTAGAGTGTGCAGTTGACTTTGTTTTATAACCTTTTATATGTTTTGTTTATGAATTGTCTGTACTTTGAAAGCATGTGTATGTTTATATTAGCGTTGTTAGTTCCTAACGTTGGATAATTTTGTTTGCGGACTACTGGTATATGTGTATATGTGGTTTTGGTGCAATTGCTTTTATGCAAAGACCTGTTTATATGTCTCGTCCGGATGAATGGTCTGATGGGAAATACTTACCCACAACATTCAGAGCTGGAAATATAAAACGTTCATACACCCTGCTGTATTCCTTTAATGGCGTTATTGCATGGGATACTAGTATTTGATTTTCAACGATTTAAGAACTACTGCATTATAATAAACAAATTAATATTTCAAAAATGATGCTTTCCGTTTAAAGATATAATAATCGCATGTTCCGCAATAACATATGTCACCGATATTCTCCAAATGGATATTCCACAAACAAAACTATAGTATGAAGTAGTATAAAAAACGATTGGAACATTCCCCGATGTTGAATGAATGCTTGACGAGTTGTATGCCATTGGGTTTTCATTATGAGCATAATAACATAGCGACACATGTCCTATTTATGCAGACGTCATGCTGTTACGTATAGTTAAACTGGGGCATTATACTTAACAACACATACTTATAGGTTCTGTTTTTACGATAAACATGGTTTAATGATATTTTCAGGTCTAAACAAATGCATACCGTAAAGTTGGATTTCAATTGTTTAGAACGAGTTTATAACTCTTAATTTGTATGTTCTTTTTTTCTACAAGGTTCTAGTTTTAACATATTGAAACATGTATAAACAGGACTTCGAATAACATCAACATAGTAATGTTTATTTATGCATTGCAGCAATTAATATGCATTAAAAAACGTGACATCGAAAACATAATTCGGATACAGTACGAACAATTGAAATATTGATAAGTTTTAAACGGTTTAACATTATTTTTTATAATGCAATATAAGGCCGAGAGTGCAGATATTTAGGAGGGCAACGTTGCATTTTATAATAAACGTAAATAATACATAACGTTATTTAAATCAAACCCTTTCATAAGTGTCGTCTCGGCGGTGACCGTGTCGTGCTGGCACCGGCGGTGGCGGCGGCTGCAACATTTACGTTAAAGTTCTGCGTTAACGTTTTTCACATTTTTATATCTTCAACACTGCTAAATCAAATTCATTTGTTATGTCATAACGACTTGTCCATGTTATGCGAGACATATACAATTTCGGATGCCTATTGTATTATAAATTAATTACAGCTGCTATGATAATCCATATTTATGCTTTATGCTTTTACCCATCTTTATTAAGAAATGGAAATATCGTTGAACGGAATAAAATCGAACGAAGTAAAACATGCAGATTTTGTTTAATACCTGCATCTACACTGATAGCTAACAATATTAAATAAACGATGGAACATGAGAGGTGTTTACCAAATATTTAACATATATGATGAAATACTGCATTTATTACCATTGCAAACGGACGAGGAAAAATTAGCAACTCCGCGGGTTGGCATATACCCCTAACTGAGTACTACTACATACCTCCATCCTTTATCTTGATATTTGTCACCCTACAAATATTACACAACCCAGATCCCTAGATACCTCAGCTAAACAGCCTTCAACAGTAAATATTCTGGTCTCGACACCAATGTAAACGGACGAGGAATAATAAGCAACTCAACGGGTTTGAACTCGGAACGATGGCATGTGAAGCCGGCGCTCTACCGATATCACCATAAAAGCTAGTTCTGCGGCGACACAGTAGTAACGCGCTTATAAACCTATCTATTTACATATACCCCTAGCTAAGTCCTACTACATACCTCCATCATTTAACTTGATATTTGTCACCCTACAAATACCACACAACCCAGGTCCCTAGGTACCGCAGCTAAACAGCCTCCAAAGGTAAATATACTGGTCTCGGCACCAATGTAAACGGACGAAGAATAATTAGCAAATCAACGGGTTTGAACTCGGAACGATTGCATGTGAAGCGGACGCTCTACAGATATCACCATAAAAGCTAGCTATGCGTCGAGACAGTAGTAACGCGCTTATAAACCTATATATTTACATATATACCCTAACTGCGTCCTACTACACCAAGTTACCACACATAGTTTTCAGTACTGTGGCAGACGCATTTTAAAGTGATTCGGTATACTATTTTACTATTTATAGTTTACTTACACGTAAAAGCTGTAGAACACAATTCACCATCTATTATAAATAAGGACAATGCTGAAGCACTATGTTCGAAATATTTGTGTACATTTACAAAGCAATTAAAGGCACTGATAGCCCATTTGGCAGTACAGAAAAGTCCGATAAATGGAAGTTACAGCTGTTGCAAGACCTGATATTGCTGTCTTATTATTCGATGTTATTGAATAGAACGCCACTGCTAACATTAAGTGTGATTGAGTTCAATTACAGAATGTCGTACTAAATCCACACGGGAGTCCGGAATGTGTTAAATCTTAACGGCAGTACTATTTATATTCATTTTTACAGTTTATTTTAGTATCAATTCAGTCTTTTGAGGTTTGATAAGTTATTAAATAATGTCTCTCAATGCAGCTTCGTTCTTGTCAAAGAAATGACGTCCTTGAAAGTTGCGATTCAGCTTACCAAGCAACGCACGTCTTGTCTTTGCGTGCCGTCAATGGTTTATTCTCTTGTTGCTCTGGCTTCTGCCAAGTCATTGAGTACCTTCTTTGTGGCTGTCTAGGCTATTGGTTTAGTGTTTATATATACACGAGCATCTTTGTGTTTTACTTATTTTGCCTATTAATGCTGCCTTGTTGGTTAGAGAATAGTTCATGGCGGGGATTTCTTTATTTACACTGTCCCGTTTTATTGGGTTGACAAAACGGTAAGTGGGAGGTTTGCTGCTCCCTAGAACCTGGTTTAAAACCCCATCGGCCTTGTTTTGCCACTGACCGTTCCAAGGTGGTAGCCCTATTGTCAACCCGTTTGTGTTTGTGATGTCTTATTTGGTCTTTTATTCATCTTTAAATTTGTTCTTTGTTTCTGTGCGTGTTGGTGGTTGACTGTCGTCCTTGATACTGCTTTTCCTGTTCGATTTTTATATCTATATTTACCCAGAAAAAAATGATTTAAATTGCAACATTGTAACATTTAAAATGGGAATCTGAAACACATTATTATATTAAATGAGAAAAGAATCAGCATTTAAAAAGTCATAATTAGTTGACACATATTTTAACATCGTTGCTTGAAAAATGCCACTTAAGTATATAAACTGTATGTACTATACTGTAATGTACATTTGTATATGTATGGAAAGCAATGTTGCAACAATAAGTTTAGTTATGTAGTCATTGAAAGACAAATAATTATAAATATTACAAAAGAAGTGATCTAAATCTTCCAAATATATAAACATCAGGTTAAACAGTTTTATCATGCAGATGTGCACTTTTCTGCCCAATAAAAGGGTGACCTATTAAATTTTGCTTTATTATCCACTGACCAATAGAGCAAATCAATGCGGAATCCCTCGGCGTTTATTGTACGTAACGTTATCTGACGTCATGCACGTAAAGTTGCCTGAAGTCATAAAACAAACAAAAAAACAACAACATGGCGGCGTCCTCGATAAGCGTAACATTCGGGAGAAATAGGTAATAATAGTAATCCATACAGAAAATGTGGATAATCTACATGATAAATAGAATATTATGTCAGTGCCTTTTGCTATCAAGTTTATTAGGCTCGGCACGAAAACGAAGAATGGCTCGGCAGAGCCTCACCATTCTTCGTTTTCTAAGCCTCGCCTAATAAAAATGAACAAACATAAACATCACTTTATCTATGCATTATTAATTATAATGCCATATTAAATACATAAAATCAGGCATGGCCAATTATGCAAAAGATAATTAATAATTATGCCAAAAATAACTCATAATAAAAGATGATTCTCAGTCAGGCTTTTCTATGTTTTTATGTAATCCCACTTTTTGTAATAAGTTCTTCTTTATAAATATGTCGCACTCGATATCGATGTTTTAACATGCTTGGATGCAGTAAAATGTAAAATTCTTTCTTCCCTATCTGTTAAAAAAGGGAAATCGATTAATAATATTTATAATATAAAGAGTCATTTGGCATATCGATCTTGGTATCGTTTTATGGCATGTCTTTAAGCATATGAATCGTACGGTTTTACAACACTACAAGACTCCTGGAGACAATTAACTCCAAAGCGTGGGTTTTTTATTACTTTTTTGGTGCAACGTTTGACTACCTCTCCATACGTTATTACAGATTCACCTCATCTTGCAGAGAGAATAATAATTGCTTATTAATATGTTTTTCCCTGACCTATTACTTTTTTGGTGCAACGTTTGACTACCTCTCCATACGTTATTACAGATTCACCTCATCTTGCAGAGAGAATAATAATTGCTTATTAATATGTTTTTCCCTGACCTGTGTAACTTTAGAGCAAAGAACGGGCATTTATTCCCGCATGGAATAACATCATTCATAAAAATCCTTGACTTGTCTCGCCCCAGCTAATCACTTTCTATATTGGCAATAACCGTAGTTTATATAGAAAGTGAACGTGTGCTATAACACAATAAATATTAATTTACTTATAAATAATCTGGTGCTACACTTTCAGTGCTATCTAATTATCTCCAGGGCGCGTGTTCATTGATTTATCGTTATAATAATATTAAATTGGTTTTAAAATCGTTAAGGCGTTTATGTTTGAAACACTTATGGTTTAAGATGTCTGTTATAAGAACGCAATGAAGGATATACATGCATTATGCATTAAGTCATTTTATTCTTCTGTGAATAGATGACGGAGCAGAAGCAGCCGTTGAGGGGTTGTCCGTCGACATCGCGACAACTAACACACTTTTTAAAGGGACACACGGCAATCTTATTTTTGTTTTAACTAGCGGCGTCCCGTTAGTTATTCTGCCTAACTTGCATATTTGTCAATCATTAACACTTATTATTCATATGGTTCAAATTAAATTGTTTTTGAAAATAAGTAATTGTTGATTATTTTGAACCAATAACTCCAAATTGTATTACCTGTTATCTAAATAGATGCAAGCAGTTTTAAGGTCAACATGGTACTAAATCAATACACCGAGGAGCTATTTAATGCTAGAAAAATACTTCAAGATTGTCTGTGTCCCTTTAATTATAATTAAAAGTTGTATGCTCTTTAATCGTGGCTGTAATTGTAATATATAATTAACCGTATCGGTGCATCAATGCTTTAGACCTTGATCAGACACCTACATTTTTATTTTAGAACTTTTAAAATTGATCGCAAAATCACGGTATAAATACACCGGTTAATTAAACTTTGTTAAGTATTTTTTTTTTTCTTATTGTTGTTTTTTTGTTTATAAATTAAGATTTGTGATATCTCTACTGAGTTGTAAAATAATCACCAACGTAGTGCAGTAAATTATCCGGAAAACGATGGATTCTTCGTCTCAGCCTAATATACGTAATCTATAAATGCTTCCATTACGACAAGGAGAACATGATTTAGTGTGTGTTATCATATGTGTTTTTACTCATAGCCAAACTATCTTAACGACTTCTATACTTAACAATGTTGACTTTACTCTACGATTAAAGTTGGCATAAATTTTACGTTTCATGCGTCATATAAAAAAATAGGCACTTATTTCAAATCACTTTTTGTCGATGAACGTACGTCATATTTTAGTTTATTGTCTGCATGATTTAATTTCCATTAAAAGTGCACGTGCCTGAATAGTTTATTGTAATTTAGGTACCGCTATTGTCTAGTCTTTAGACACATTCGCTGCACCTTTTTTACACTCGGAGTGAAAACCAGAAGTCATTTTATAACGTCACAAAAACAGTTTTCTAATAAAAGTAGATTCTTAAGCACCGACTGCAGTTAATGTTCATTCTCAACTACAAGTGATGAGACACTGTTTCAATAAAAGTGCTTCTAAAACCCATTGTCTGCATGTCTGCTGCCCTAAGTTTAAAACTCCATAACAATGCCTGAATAAACAATATAATATTCTTAAACAGCTTCCGCTGGTGCATCTTTTGCACGTCGTCTAAATGACAATAGAGACTAATGTCACCAGAAGTCTACTTATATATTTATTAAAGACTTTCATCACATTAGCTATTCACCGATCATCGGCTATTAATGAATGTTGCAAAATGCAAAAAACGTTTTCTATTTCGTACCAAATACAAATTTAAAAACATTTTCATCACGAGATGGTTACTTTTAAAACCATACCTTAAAGATACGTCCTGTGACAAAATCCTTGTTTCGCTTATGGAATTGACCCACGCGACCGTTAAAGTACATTCGTCTCAATGCCGTCATAAATGTCAATAATCGCAATAGGTAATTTAATAAAAAAAACATACTAAAAAGGCTTGAGTGATAGCGGTACAAACCACACACTATTAGTGTTAGGCAAAACAAAAGTATCATGAGTAGGGAAATTACAACACTCCGTGTCGCTGTTTTGAAAAGATTCTCGGTGTAGCCTCGGTTAATATTCAATATAAAAGCAATTTTACCTCGTGTTGTAATTCCCTATCTTTACCGATGACTTCAATAAAAGATATATAATAAAGTGTGTGAACTATAAGGTAATGTTGTTTCTTTCTTATGGATGCTTGATAAACATAGCGTGTTACTGTCTTGACACTGAAATTAGGCAGTAGACACCAGCAGAACAACACATATCATTGTTAAACAATATAAAGGGTAACGGAGGGTGGGTGTATGAAATCTTGTTTGTAGAAATATAAATTTCATTAAAAATATGTATTTCAAATATAAATACTTCTCACCTGTATGAAAATCAATATCCAGGTAAGTTGGCCTGATGTCAAGATTAACTAGCATTATATTTATCATGTCGAGAATCTACATGTTATGTATGTTTAAATAGTTTTATTGTTTTAAAATATCTTGACGCTTGACATGAGAACCGTTATAGTTTATGTTCATGGCGGTTTACGACATATCATGAAGTTGGAAACGACGTGGTTTTCCGCCTTTCTTACCATTTTACTAACCTGATAAAGCGAACGTCACCTGCCAGATATGGCATAATTTATCAGGTCAACGCCTTATCAAGTTAAACGGAGCATCTCTGCAATAACATCGATATATGACTACCTACGGTGTCCCGTTAGGGCCATCTTACCATCGCATTTTATCATCGACTTTCGACCAAGTCGATAGTAAGATGCGATGGTCTATGGTAACATGCGATGGTAAGATGCGATGGTCGATGTTAAGATGTGAAGGTCGATATTAATATGCGATGGTCGATGGTAAGATGCGATGGTAAGATGCGATGGTCGATGGTAAGATGTGATGGTCGAGCTTAAGATGCGATGTTAAGATGCGATGGTCGATGGTAAGATGCGATGGTCGAAGGTCCATCGCATCTTCCCATCGACCATAGCATCTTACCATCGACCATCGCATCTTACCAGTGCATCTTATATTATCGACCATCACATCTTACCATCGACCATCGCATCTTACCATCGACCATCGTATATTACCATCGCATCTTACAATAGACCATCGCATCTTACCATCGACTTGGTCGATGGACGATGGTAAAATGCGATGGTAAGATGGCCCTAACGGGACACCGTAGGTAGTCATATATCGATGTTATTGCACCGATGCTCCGTTCAACTTGATAAGGCTTCTCTTACCATTTCACTAACCTGGTAAAGCGAACGTCACCTGCCAGATATAGCATAATTTATCAGGTCAACGCCTTATCAAGTTGAACGGGACATCTCTGCAATAACATCGATATATGACTACCTTTTAGGGCCAACTTACCATCGCATTTTATCATCGACCATCGACACCATAGACCAAGTCGATGGTAAGATGCGATGGTCTATGGTAAGATGCGATGGTAAGATGCGATGGTCGATGGTACGATGCGATGGTCGAGGTTAAGATGCGATGGTAATGGTCCATGGCATATTACCATCGACCATCGCATCTGACCATTGGTAAGATGCGATGGTAAGATGGCCCTAACAGGACACCGTAACTACCTCATCGTTTACTAAAGCTTAAGCACATATTAGCTAACTTCATTTTTACAAAGAGAAAAATGTATTGCTTAACTGTAATCAATTGCAATGACTCATT
Source organism: Cyrtodaria siliqua (assembly GCA_037043455.1). Classification (NCBI taxonomy): domain Eukaryota; kingdom Metazoa; phylum Mollusca; class Bivalvia; order Adapedonta; family Hiatellidae; genus Cyrtodaria; species Cyrtodaria siliqua. The sequence continues at coordinate 87,279 of JAWPHD010002481.1, forward strand.
CCATTCATCACCGCACATATGCTACCGTTAAAATAACATATGGTCGCATTGAGGACTAGAATGAATTTATGAAGGACAAAAGGTGTTTTCTATTGAAAATGCAGTGTCAAAAATTCACTTACTGAGCAGATGTGTACAGTTTATTTAGTTCAATAAACGGAAATTATAATAGTTTTGCCTTTCAAAAGGTCTCTGCTAAATTGTTGTAAACGTGAGTTGTTCGAAAAGTTCAAAGACATATTGATTAACAGGAAAACGAAAGAAACTCTGTGTTTTAAATGCAATATTTTAATGTGTAGTGTGTATTCTTCCTTTGAACCAAATTTCAATGAATATTAACATCATTACATTACCAATACCATATCTGCATAAAAACCTCATCACCTGCAGTTATTTGTTTTCTTAAAAAACTATCTTAGCTGTGAACACTCCTCTGTTTTCTTTTTGATCGTCCGATTAATATACGGGGTACCCGACGCGGACATACATAATTCATCACCTGCAGTTTTTTGTTTTCTAAAACAACTATCTTAGCTGTGAACACTCCTCCGCTTTCCTTTTGATCGTCCGATTAATATACAGGGTACCCAACGCGGACATACATAATTCAATTCTAAAGTTTCTATTAATTGTTTAACCGGCCAGCTTGTCACTTGGACTGCAGACAAGTTTAGCTGTAATGATCCCAATATAACAACCAATTTATGTCTTTATTTAGATTTGTTAATAGATTACAGCCGTGGTTATATATAACATGTTTCGATAGAGCAGACATTTAACTGAACATTTACATACTATCAAAAGTGACATTCGGATGTTATAGTTGTTTTTTCAACCGATTTGTAAAGGCAGAGTATTTTTATTTACCATTTATAACGTCTGTTTGCATGATATAATTGCAAAACACACATACCCAAACAACAGGTAAATGCCTTACGCTTTCTAGTATTACATAAAACAAAACACAACATACCCCATGTTGGCAATCCTTTTATGTTTATGTTGTCGCAAACTAATTATATATATCTTGGTAATGGTTGTTCGTTTGAAATGCGTGTTTTTGGTGGTTGTCTGCGTTCTTTAAAGGGGCAACATTCCCTATGGTGTGTCTTTATCAATTACACCAGCTGTGTAGCCTGTCAGTTATAGTGAATAACTCATGTAAACAAATCTCTCTTCAAGCAGACGACAGAAAACTGTTGTTAGATTCAGCGAGGAGTAAAGTTTTTTAATCCAAGACTCCAAACTACATAATTTCTGTTTATTTTATTGGAACTGTGACAATTTACTTTCCAGTATTATTCATGTTTTACCATGTATATTTTTTATTGTATTGTCATCTATATACTATCCACTGCACTGTGTATAACATAAAACAGAATTGCTATGAACGTTTACACAAATGTAATGTGATGACTTAACAGCCAGCAAATATTTCACAATATGAATGAAAATTAATTGCCAATTATAGTTGGTCTGGAGAAATACTGCAGTACACAATATATGGTATAATTTGGACATTTATGGTGGTAGGAATGCATTTTCAAAAATGAAGCATAACAACTCATAACTGTACACATTATTGTTAGGAATGGCTGAACATGATGGAGATAATAAGATAAGGAATTACATCTTATATAGGCCTAGTTATGATTAAGGAACATATACATCTCTGAGCCTAAGGAGGGAATATTCAATTTTCATAGTTGGTGTATAGAAGTGCATTGTGATGCTACTGATTATGGTGTGTTTCTGATTCTAATGTGAAATTGATAAAGATGAATTGTTATATGGAACACATGAATAGTCACCTGATTCAAACATCCCATCTCAGAGTATTGCTATGGAGGTTTACACACATAACTACTGCCAATCTCCATGCCATAGTGTGTTTCGTCTGCTGTAAACAATACCACGTGTATTTGTGTACATTTTTCAGTTCACAGGCTCCACCCCTATATTTTCAAATATTTGTCAGTTGGGTTTAAAAAATTATTTGAAACTAGGAATAAGAGATACTTTTTCACAATTTCTTTTTACTAATACAATTGTTTAATATCAGACTACTTCTGTGCCAAATATTGAATTTTTTTATGAGGTGGAATTTTCAATATTTTGAAAAAAGTGTCCCTGATTTAACTATGTACACATTTAAATGAAAAACCTGCCCCAGCTCCATCTAGTGGCTTTTATACGGCGCTTGGGCCTTTAAATGGTAAACTTCCAGTTATTTACTGTTGACTCTACGTTTTAAGATGTTTAAAAATGTACGTAAACATAGACACTTTTACTGTGGTAAACTGTAAAGGAGCTGTAAATATTACATTAGTTATCAATGATTTGAATAACTCAAAGTATTACTCTTCGGCGAATGAACAACTGTAATGAAAGCATTAGCTTATGTTAGAGTAATACGTACTGGAAAGGGATCCTTTGGAAGTTAGTGAAGAAAGTAGTAGACGCAATTTTATGAAAGGTAATAAAAGCTGCAACACCTCAAGTTATGTATAGTCAACTTTGATGTGGAATTACTATTATTTAACAAAAGACATCTTTCGCAAATTAAGAGAACACCTGTCATTGACCGATGTTTATATACATTTGCACTTAGTGTGTTGATTGTTAAAACAACTGCACGCTCGGTTTGATGAAATATCTTTCTGTGGTTAAAATGATTAGACGTGTGCACTGGTGAAATGATGCTTGTGTAGTGTAAGATGATAACTAAACATTTAATGTGAGAAATACATGTCCAGGATTAATATAACTACACAAGTACAGTCTGAAATGTTCACTTTAATTAGAAGATACGAGCACATATTTATCATTTAATTCTGATTTTCGTGTAACTTGCATGCACTATTCCTTTTTTTTTCAATTATCGCATTCCACCTTATCGTTTATATATTTAATTTGACCATTCGCCAAGATGGCGTACTTATTTTCCCGCTTTATTAGTGAAACCCAGGTCGTGGGTTCAAAATTCTTTAATAATTTAAATGTATTTTCCATATAAAATACATACTGCTGAAACTAAAATTCAAGGTGGGAAGTTCCCCGAGCAACTTCTTATGGGGTTTATGTATCTCAACTCATTCGTTTTTCAAGAGCTTGTACTCGAGTTGAGGACTTTAATATTCGTAATCTTTGTAACTCTAAAAAGCTACTCTATCAGGGTTGCCGTTACCATAAACTTTTTAAAACCTTTGCAAAATTGTATTATCGTAACCCTGATCTTCTTTCCAAATATAAAAGTATTTTAAGGACTCTTCTGCGACAACGACTATCACAACCTGACTTCTATGGTGATGTGATTTATAAACTTCGTAAGATTCTTGGTCATGATCACTTTCATACTATCTTTGTTAAACTTGTTAAAAAGTTTATCAAAAGAGGTTATGACCCTATCATTTTGCAACGTACTGCATGCTTGGTGGTGGACCCTTTTACATTTCTCCACTATACTTTCCTCTTTAATTGTACGATGACCGGACAGGCTGTGGACCCTATGATAACGCCTACCTAAAGCCCATTGGGACGGTGGCGTTTGATGTTTGTCTATGATCTTTCTCGTCGTGCCCTTAATGTATTATTCTCTTGTTGCTCTGGCTTCTGCCAAGTCATTGAGTACCTTCATTGTGGCTTTCTAGGCTATTGTTTTTTTTGTATTATATTTACATATGTGTTTTATTTATATTGCCTATTGATGCTGCCTTGTTGGTTAGAGGTTAGATCATGGCGGGAATTTCTTTATGTACACTGACCTGTTTTAATGGGATGACAGTAGGGTAAGTGTGAGGTTTGGTGCACCCTAGAACCGGCTTAAACCCCCAGTACCCTACTTTGCCACTGACCGTTCCAAGGCGGTAGCCCTATTTTGTCAACCCTTTTGTGTTCGTGATGTCGTTTGCATTTATGATTACTTTTGCCTTCTTGTTTGTCTGTTTGCGCGTTTGTTTCTGTGTTTTGTGGTTGACTGTCCTCCTTGAATGCTACTTTCCCTGTCCGATCTTTTTATATTTCTTTCATCATACAATCAATGACTCACAATGCAGGTGCATACTTTGTCGGCCGTTGTTAGTAATTAATTCATTGGGGTGTTGGAGGATATGACCTGGTGGGGATTTCTTTATTTACACTGTTCGTTTTATTGTGCTGACAATAGGGTAAGGATGAGGTTTGGTGCACCTTTGAACCTGGTTTAAACCCCCAGCGGCATTTTCGTCCACTGACCGCTCCAAGGCGGTAGCCCTATTGTCAACTGTTTTATGTCTGTTATGTCACTGACCTCTCCTTTTTTTTATCCTTGTAATTTGTTTTTGTTTTGATGCGTGTTTCTGGTTGACTGTGGTCATTAAATGCTACATTTCTTGTTTTACTTTTTTATCTACTTCGTTTATCGTTCTATGGTGACAGTTTTAAAATCTTCTGCATGATCCATGTGTTGTTTGATGTGCCACTTGAGTTTTGGCAGCAAACAATGAGCATTAATCCAGCGAACATTGAATTTTGCAGAAACTATACAGCATTGCAGATGCGAAATTTGAGTGCTAGTTATGCATGATTTTATTTCGATGTAAATGAAGAGTGGATCCTGGAATGTTTATTTATGATGGCCTCGTATAATATGTTTGTGTTGGTACATCAGAAAACCAAATTCAAGTCCAATGTTTTAGAGTATATTGTGTTGTGTTCATTTATACGTGCACTTGGGTATACATTTGTTGTGGTAATATAACAATTTTACTACAGCTTCAAATTTGCACATTATATAGTTAAATTACTCATAAATTAATAACTAGCATTAAAATACTTTCAGTGTGATGCCTCGACTTTTAAGAAGGGGATAATTATAGTTTTGCGTTAATTATAACTTAAAATAAGGCGGCTTATTGGGGTAATTCAATTAATATTTCAAGTAACAAAGAAGAGACTGATCGGTACATCTAAATTAAATTAAATTAAGTACTTTAACAGAAACTTTTAGTACTTGATAAAGTACGTATGTGTTGAATAAAAAAAATATATAACTAACAAAAGATGTAATTGAACTATTAAGCAAATGTTTAACTAAGTATAATTGCTTTTAAAACATAAATGAGTAAGGCTTGGTAATCGTAATCTAATATAGTTTAAAATTTACTACGTTTTAAACGTTATTTACTCTCTCTCTCTCTCTCTCCTCTCTCTCTCTCTATATATATATATATATATATATGGGGAGAAATATTTGTGAACTACCAAGGACAGACAACCTTCGGACGAACTACGGCAGGGCGCCTAGCTATGACGAGATACACAGAAATCAAGCGTATATATTCACTCCTTAAAAAAGGTAGTTGCAACACACGTTGATAAACTGTATCTCTACATCATAACACACTCGTCTGAAGGCACAATTAACATATAGACGCATACTTACATACAATTATAGCTCATATGAGTGGGCCACATTTAAGCGTTCAACCACACACAGCTATATTGAGACAGTGACAATGAAAGGTGCCGGATCTGGGGATACTGTGAATTCAGGTATATATAATAAAGGGAGAGAATTTGAACTCACTACGGCAACTTTCGAAATTGGATCTCGTAAGAGATTCATGTTCACAAGGCAGAATTATATATGGGGAGAAATATTTGTGAACTACCAAGGACAGACAACCTTCGGACGAACTACGGCAGGGCGCCTAGCTATGACGAGATACACAGAAATCAAGCGTATATATTCACTCCTTAAAAAAGGTAGTTGCAACACACGTTGATAAACTGTATCTCTACATCATAACACACTCGTCTGAAGGCACAATTAACATATAGACGCATACATACATACAATTATAGCTCATATGTATATATATATATATATATATATGTCACATGGATAGACCTTGTAACATAATGAACGAGTGGAAACTAATGTGAATATGATGAATGAAAGAAATCAAAAACATGAGCTTGTTCCCCGAGCAACTTCTTATGGGGTCTATGTGTTTCAATTTATTCTTTTTTCTAGAGCTTGTACTCGAGTTGAGGACTTTACTATTCGTAATCTTTGTATAACTAAAAAGCTTTTCCATCAGGGCTGCCGTTACCATAAACTTCGTAAAACATTTGCCAAATTTTATTATCGTATCACCAAATATAAAGGTAATTTAAGAACTCTTCTGCGACAAGGACTATCACAACCTGACTTCTATGGTGACGTGATTTACAAACTTCGTAAGATCCTTGGTCATGATCACTTTCATACTATCTTTGTTAAACTTGTTAAAAGGTTTATCAAAAGAGATTATGACCCTATAATTTTGCATTGCACTGCATGCTTGGTTGTGGACCAATTTACAGTTCGCCACTATGCTTTCCTCTTAAATTGTGCGTTGACCGGACAGGCTTTGGACCCTATGATGACGTCTACCTAAAGCCCAAAAGGACGGTGACGTTTGATGTTGGTCTGCAATCTTGTCTTGTCTTGTCGTGCTCTAAATTGCTTGTTCTATTGTTGCTCTGGCTTCTGCCAAGTCACTGAGTGAGGCTATTGTTGTTTTGTATTTATATATACACGAGCATCTTTGTGTTTTACTTATATTGCCTATTAATGCTGTCTTGTTGGTTAGAGAATAGTTCATGGCGGGGATTTCTTTATTTACACTGTCCCGTTTGATTGGGATGACAGTAGGGTAAGTGTGAGGTTTGGTGCACTCTAGAACCTGGTTTAAACCCCCAGCGGCCTTTTTTGCCACTGACCGTTCCAAGGCGGTAGCCCTATTGTCAACCCTTTTTGTGTTTGTGATGTCTTATTGGCCTTTTATTTATCTTTAAAGTTGGTCATTGTTTCTGTTTGTGTTTGTGGTTGACTGTCGTCCTTGAATGCTACTTTTCCAGTTCGATTTTTATATATATATTAACTGGTGACTAGAAGGGATATATCCTATCCTCAAAAAAAAAAGTGGTGTCCCATAATCGAACACTAAAAACTGTTTTGGCCGAAACACGGTAAAACTAAAGCCTAAACATATAATATCGCATTTGGTCTGGGTTTTTTATCTTGTCAAATTTGACTGGAGGACATGCGTTATTATCAAACACACATGCTAAGTTATGAACATTGTTTTGTTTAATATATTTTTTTGTTTCAAACAGTCCATTGTTTTAGTGGCGCGATGTTACTTGTATCTAAAGATAGTATATGCAGCAACCAGTCTCATTACGTCGTATTCTTAAATTCCCTTGACTTCTTCTAACCTAATGTCAGTCGGTGTATATTACATTGTAGTACGTTAATGTTGCCTGTTGGGAACTACATTTGAATAAGAAAACGTTTTCACTTCGGATAAAATACGACAATATTGAAGAAATATCGTTCAAACTATCTTCGAAAACGGTTCATGACTTTGAAATTATTGAGGTAAACGAAATGCAGATTGTGTTGTTGTTGTGTTGTTGTTGTTTTTGTGTGCTTTATGTTTTGTTATTGTGTTGTTGTTTGGTGTTGAAAAAAGCTATATCCCATGTAAAATAACAGATTAAACATGTTATTGCATATTAAACAAGCTTTTAGATTGCACGTATATTACCGTTTTATATGCTGTGTGATATGTGTGTTCATATGTTTCTCTTATATTGCTATGTAATGTTATATAATCTAAATCGAAAATCCATAAACTGTGTAATGTATTTTCTATGTCACAATGGTCCCAACAGTAAACCGCTTTATGATATTGGTGTCTAAATGAATACTCTGCCTCTGTATGATCATCGAAAAAGTGTCTTACGTAATGACATTCAGTCAATTACCTTTCAGAAGTCAACATTACTACTCGCATTCCAAACATTACATAACTGGAGTTGACATATTTTCCATATATACTGAGCAAAAATAGAAACGTCCCCAACTTTACCCATAGATTTAGACACAATGACATTATATTTTATTTAATCTTATATGCCAATACCTTTGTTAAAGGCCAGCATTGTCATGAAAACAATTTTCTTTGAATCAAACTTGTGGGCAAACTTATTCCCCATGATTTGGTTTAAACAGCATTTCCGGGTCTTGTGGCTAAAACTTTGAGTTGACACAGTTTTGTTATATTGAAATAAACAGAGAATGACCTCATTACCACAAAAACAGAGAAAAGACGCTGCGCTGTTCTGTTCACTAATTTTTGCGCCAAACAGCTTTCAAGAACGAATATTTTCAGATTACCTCCCTTTATAATAAAAATATAGTGATTTCGCAATTTGAATAAAACATGTTTTAGCAGCAACAGACAAACTTTGGTTTTTGATGATTATTAATATTGATCAGAATGATTGAGTGATAAGTATAAAATGATGAAATTTTATCTAGATTGGTGTACAAAGTATAACAAAGTCAACCCTATGCAAATCACAGCTTAAAAGAGGGACGTTTCTATTTTTGCTGAGTATACTATTGCGCGAGGTACATGTACGTATACGTTTTTGAATTGCATAACATGTTCACGATGCCACAAAGTGCATCTCAGTAATATTGGAATACCAATGTTTACGAGCTGATTTATTCTGCTTATAGGCTTGTGGAAAACGCATAAACACCAGAAGAGAAACTTTGCTGCAAGGGTATTTGTTACACAACTGTTGAGTTAACATGTGTATGCAGTTTTCAATATGTTTTTGAAGAAAATCCCGTTTGATATTGTAAATTCCAATCATCTTCATTCTGAGAATGATATAACCAACACTTTTATGAATACAGCGCAATCGTTTGGTTTTTCTTTCAATTTGAGTTTTACATATTAATAGCAAACTTGTTAGGGATATTACAGTTTTCGGTGTGTTTAACGGTGATTGGAACAAATCAAATAACTAGGAATGTGTTTGAAGTGGGATGCAGAGGTAAAAAAAAGAATTGTACTTCATATATCAAACGCATGTCTGTTTCTACTTTTGCTCGTTTTGTTGCAGTGCGTTCAATCACTACGACCTGATACATGATGGAACGTTTCGGTGCAAAATCATTATGTGTATTTTGTTTTACAGCAGTTTGTGTCTGTTATAAATATTAGTATAATCGTCAAATTAGACAAGCTACATAATAATTAATTATATATAATAATCAATATATTTTGTATAATACAGTCTAGTTTGTGGATTCGAATCTAATATCAAGGTTATAATAAATAGTTATGTGTTGAGATGTATGAACTGTAATGTTTGTAGCATCTGTATGACATTTGTTTGTTGAAAATGTCACAACTCTTTCAAGGCTTTCATTTTCAAGTGGAACTTTCAAATATGTCTTATTATACAAAGCTTAGTATACGCTTACAGGTTCCCCGTATCCCCAGTATTTACGTCAGCTGTAATTAGTATCATTGCGTGGTCCGAGTATTAACTGTCGTACCCCATCCAACCCCTTCTCTAAGGAGCGAAAACGGGCTGGGGTATGAAATTAAAAACCTTAATTTCGGCTTAAAAAGTTTGCATACGTAAAATTAAAACATCTAATAGGTCGTTTTAAAAAGGTTATAACATTTGTTCAGTTAAAAATGTTTTTAAACGAGTTTTAATGTAGAAATATCCGTTATAAAATCCTGCTAATATAAGCTTTCCCATCACTTAATGGAATTAAGGCGGGACCACGTAAAGACAAATGTTATACTTTCGCACATAAACTTCTATTTCTAAAGCCGGCCATGGTGTGTGAGCGGTTGTGAGCGTGTTTATTGAATCAAGTGCAAATAAAACTCACCCTTCCACTATTTCAGGCTGACAATGCACCATTTAATTCACCTAACGACCTAGAATCTGCGTTTTATTCTTGATTAGAAATGCAGATTTGGAATTTACGAAACGAAGATAGCATAATTAGCATTTACATGGTGTAACTTAAGACTGCGTTTGATGAAGCTAATTTCAAGTCTGAATGAACAAGAGTTTCGTTTGCGGTTTTCTTCGTTCGTTTCAACGGTTGAAAGCAAATTAATGTATCTTCTTCTTTGTTTATATGTAGTTACACCAATTTACATCGAACTATCGATTTATTCGTTTCTATATTCACCTAATAGTATTACCAGTTCGTTAAGATTGCATAGTCGATATGGAAAAATGTCAGCCTGACAAAATAACGTAATTTCTCTCAACACCACCACTTCCTAGCCGATGAAAAACACATTCAAGCAAAAAATAACAGAATCTTATTCAAAACAATTGGGTAGATGAGTACAAATAGTGCTGATACTTTAGCTTTTGTTTATAACTGTTTTTACCAAATCGAACAGTAATAATAGCAAAACAGGTGCTTCATTATTTACCTGAATAAGTTTCAGGCTATTTTAAGGATTGCTCAAAACATATACAATGGATTACGGCAAACATTGTGTGATGAGAAGATTGTTGTTGTAGAAAGTACCGAATTTGCAGCGCGTAAAACGGTTCGCATTTCGTTCTGCGTGTGTGTGCGTTATTTGCAAATAGTAAATGGCAGATTCCATGAAGCGCGTTAGACAATGATAAAACAGTGCAAGAGCGACCACTATCATCAGTGTGTTTTCAGACAGTGAATAAGACATTTTCGGTTGAGAAACATTGGATGCGTGCACGGTTCGTGCGTGATGTGGGTACAGGTACGCCTCCTTTAAAAATGAAGTTTATTCGAAATTAAACGTTTGTTTTTAAATTAACAGAAACAGTCAAGTTATTGTAAATAATGAATATACATATATATTCTTTGCGTGTGTTTAAATTCCGTGAAAAATATACCAATGTATATTTGAAAATGATCTATTAGGTCAAATGCAATATAACACAGTAAATCGTTGAGCTTGATCCTGCTCGTCGTTATTTACTGATCATATAACGTCGTAGGTGCCGTTATAAACAATTATTTCGTAATCGCTCAATGCTAAGTCCTCTGTCACAACAAATATCATACATATTACATGCAAGGTTTGACGCAAGCGTAAACTAGCTGCCGAGAGACATCAAGTCACTGGTGTTAAAACATATTGAAAACAATAAATGTTGTAATGGAGACATAAACACGCCAAGACCGTTTTTTCTTACATTCTTCCTGATTTTTATCAAGCATTTTACCTTCCTACCAAGCATTTTGAATCAATGTGGGCGACCTCGCTTCTTTCTGTTCAAATACATTGACATGCCTTACATATTAATTACAATTCACATTTGCAACACGACGTGCTAGAAGTACACATCAGCACAGCAATGTCAGAAATACAATTGTTCACATGTAAGGGATACGTGTGCATTATAACACATATAAACTGTTCACTGTTACCATGTGTAATTATAAGATTGCGTTATCAAAGTGAAAAATGTAAAGGAACTGGTGCAACCTTACCATTAGCAATAATGAAAACCATAATAATTAAATAAAAACAAAAAAAAGGAAGTCAGCAGGCTTGAACCCTCCCTTCTCCGGCACTAAGACGACGCCTTAGTCAACTGCGCTACTGAGGCCAGTGAATATTCCATTGCTAATATACATATAATAATAATGACTACATTTCAGTAGACTGGTTTACGAAAACGTCATTTCAACAAGTGAAACGGTAACCTTTCAACATTACAAACTATATGTTTATACCATTCAAGTTTTTCAGACGAGTTCTCTAGGAATTCAAGTTGTAAAGCATGCTTATAGCCACTTACATGAGTCACAGTCTGTTTACAAAGTATCACATAGAGGCGTAAAAATAATTTCTATGATAGACCATGTAATGGAATTGGAAATAATGAAGTAACAAGACATTTTAATGTTTAGAACAACAATTTTAATGTAACAAATGTTCTATGTATGAAGCACGGTATTAAGAAATATGAAAAAATGGAAATGGTATGTACCTTTCCGGAAAAAAGGGATTGTCCTTTAGTTTATATACAGAAAATGTACACCCCAGTTGATGAACAAAATGATCCCTATATGCTTGCCATACTACCACGAAACTCAACGTGCAATCTATTTGTGTTTAATGACATTTATGCAACTAGAAATCTTGACAGTGTCTCCAAATCAAAAACACCTGTAAGTGCAGAAATAAATAAAATTAGCCTCACTCCGTTAAAGGCCTTATAGTGCCAAATGATGCAATGCATTTGTTGTAAAACTGTATTTTGATTTTTTTTGCAGTTTGGCTATTTTACAAAAAAACATTAATATACAATTGCACTTATTGCTTAGATACAATTGCGCTCTGCTCATCATTGCATATTTATGGAGATTAAATCCCCCCCCCCCCCCCCCCCCCCCACCACCACCAGTCTCTGTTCCCGTCTTTTACACTATAATGTGTGTGGGTGGTAATGTGTTGTAATGTGTTGTATACAGTGGAATAACCATGCAATGTCATAACACATGTTTCTGGTTTGAAAATTAAAATAGAATTTAAGAACTGAAACAAAAATAGATTTCACTACCAAACTTTTTTTTTATTTTCGTGTGTTTGTCATAAGAAAAAATAAATTATGAAATAAATTCAATCAGTTTTATTCAATTAAATTGATCATTATTAATTAGCATTAAGAAAAAAACAATAAAATAACATGCACACAGAGTGGTTCTGTACTATATTATCTTTCTGATCCATAAAGCTGGGAGTCACATACCTGTATATGTAATAAATCGGCTATTTATAGCTCAGCGTGTATCGGCGAATGGACTGCTCTAAAAAAAAATCACCAGCTCGATCGAACTTTGCATTATATTTAAATGCTGTGTAGCAGTCTATGCATTGAAAATACAATTTTACACCAGTCCAGTCATTTTTGACTGGGTCCCTATTTATTTCTGTAAAAATAACAGGTATCAACTGCTATATAAAACACAGTCACAACCCATAGCAATTTACAAACCCATACCATTTTACAAACCCATACCATTTCCAAAACACCGTCTGAAATAGAGGCGGCGATATAAGGGTCAGCTGCCTTCGGCAGCTGAATAACACGAGTATTGCAGACGCTTAATCAAGATATCTCTAATGAAGACGAGTCGAGACGCTATTAAGCACGAGAGGAATACACATTGGAATAGTACATGTAACGCGGATAAAACATTTTTTCCATAGTTATGCACCCTCTTTCACAAGACCTTCAAAAGGAAACCACATACTCGAGACCAAATGGGATTTACTGTCTTTAAAGCGAAGTTAACGTACTATTATAACACTGTCTACTGGTATTGATTTGAACGCCTCAACTCGTTGATCTCGTGGCATCATATGACTTAATCTTACTAAATTTTCAAAATGTTGTGTAAAATTTGTTTGCGGTATAAAACAAATACATTTATTGCGCCTGTTTTAATCCCATAAATAAAGGAATGTGTAAATAGCATGGTTTCAGAATTGTCTGAATGCGAATTATTAATGCAATACATGTTCACAGTATCTTGTACAACTATGTATTATGGGTGACCGTTAATATGTTGCTTTATCATTGATAAAATATAGTTTCAGTAATCCATCAGGCTCTATATAGGGCAGTGTGCTAATATATGTGCATGATGTTATACGCTATTGCATATGTATAATATGCCAATTAAACTTATAAATATATACTGAAAGGAAAAAGAAACGCAACTCGGGAATGTCCGCTATATAGTGTATGTACAATAAGCTGCTGTATGTACAATAGGCTGCTGTTAATCGAATGGTGAATGACTACGTAAGATTTTTCGTTTCGGAAGAAAATAGTAAAATAACACATAACACAGCAAATAGTATTCCTTCAAAGTTTCATTATTGACATAGTAAGCGTTTGACTCAAGCATCTCAGCAAACTTAGGATACAAAATTTTGCAAACTCTTTACGTTAAAGGGAGTACATCAGGCTTTTCATGGGGGTTTAAGTGTCCGACTTAAAATTGACAAATATTAACATTTTCTATTTTACATGGCCAAAACATAATGAATGAGCCTAAAAATTATCCCTGTTTTGCAAAGAAATTGATTCAGCACAGTAATTTTACGTCTGATTCCGTCCTAGCTATATGGTGTATTCAAAGTTTAGACATTAACAACATGGTTCTCACAGCATATTTTGATTGATATAAGTGTTTTATCATGAAATGGAACATTTTTATAATTTAAGATGTTTCTAGAAAAATCCTGATGTACTCCCTTTAACTACAGTACTGAAATGGCTCAACTTTTCAAAGAGAAACTTCAACATTTATGAATTTCTTGTTACAAAATGTACTGTGATTAAAACGTCTACACCATCACAATTGTGTCCTTTCTTTATCTAACTGTAACTGCTTTTATAAAACATCTTGGGATTTCTTTGGAATATTATGTGGAATTAAGTGTGCAGTATATACAATATATAGCGGAAATTCCCGAGTTGCGTATCTTTTTCGCTTCAGTATATACTAGAGGTAAGGGTGGCTACACTAAGTGACTTTTTATCGCGTACACGTTAGAAAACGCAAACGAAAGTTTTGATTTTATGTAGGCCAAGTCTGTTATCTTTTCGTAGTTAATACTGAACGAAGTTTCATAAAACTAAACGTATATACCTCTACTAAGCGAGCCTTTTTCCACGCCGCTAAAAATAGTGATTATGCAGATTACCAAACTCAAACTCGACCTGATCGTTTCGGTCAATGTCAAGGTTGAAACGGGCCCACCTCCATTTCAGTTTTTTACATTTGGGACAATTGGACATAAGCCTCTATGCTTTATTAACATCTGTTCACACTGTGCCGATGTCACTTTGAGCATCCATTAATATAGTGTGTGTGGTTTATATCAGCAGTTACAAAACTAAGGTATCTAAACAAGCAGAGTTGTTGTGTGTTTTCAATATTTTTAATATCACCCTTTAATAATTTCAAAATATTCAAATTTATCACATAACGTCCCTTGTTAGCAGTGTCGAACACCCATTTAATATTCTATTGTATGACACACGTGTAATACAACCTGGAACGATTTTGATTGGTTGAGTTAAACCTGTAACACTACGCAAGTTTATTAACTGAAACTATTTTATTTATTACAAATTCACCCAGATCTGAGTCATAAACTTATTATTTGTGACAGCTTATAAAAATAATGCACGTTATACAAAACATTGTTGTTGGTTTGTTAAAAAGTTGGCGTAAACTGCTATTTTGTAAAGAGGTAAAACACGAACTCTTTTATACGCAACGTTATGTGCGAGACGCGACGTTACGACGTCACATATTTTATGACGTTTTGGCGCTAAAGCGTGTCTGACGTCGTGGCAGTTCTATGTCCATCTGAATTAATTTTTACTAATTTGATTGCAATGTTATGTAATAAAACGGATCTTAAACTCGTTCCCATTCCATTATAATATTTATGAAACTCGTTATGAATTATTTTTAATTTTAACTCGCCAAAAGGCTCGTTAAAATTAAAATAATTCATAACTCGTTTCATAAATCTTATATGAAATGGGAACTCGTTTAAGATCCTCTATATATTTTTCGGTGAACAAAGAAAAGAAGAGAAGTAAATAGAATAAAGTTCCAGGAAATATGTAACCAAGAAGGAATGGATGATGCTGTGGTTGTAGGGTCTTGCGGGTGTCATATTAGTGCATATGGCATCTGATCGTTATCAAATGGTTTAGTATCTTTAATGTAAAGTTGAACATGAATAAAAATAGTGCTATTATCTTTATCCGTATAACTATATTTTCCAAATAAAAATACTGTAAAAAGGTAGTATATAGATTAGTTGATGCAATAATGATTTTGGTATGTAAATTGTGTTTCAAACAAAAAAAATGTCGTACGTGGTGGTAAAAAACTGGCATCCTCATAAGCTGTCATTGGTGATATCTCCACAGCACTGGAACTATCTCTCTGGCATTGGAGCTACCTCTTTTAAGAAATCGCGTATTTCTCGCCCTGAAACATTTTGCGTGCTATTATGTTGTCAACAGGAAATATACCGACACCATCTGGTTGATATTTGATGTGATCATGTCGCTATGTAGCGTAAATATGCAAGCCAATGGGGAAAAAACTCGGTGGCGACGATGGAAAATACTGCAAAGTTAGAACGGGCTAAAAGTCCCTGGAGTCAAATTACGCATCTTTCGAGACAATTTTTGGGCCATGTGCGAAGCTTAAACGTAACCACACGAAACTACTGCATTCCAGGATATGTCAAATCAAAACAAATCAAAACATTAACGACGAAATAGGAAAGTAGACCTATCTTGTTTACCTTTATTGTTGGCGTTGGAACACTTTTGCATATTCCTCCAAACGGAGGTAACTCCACTGATTACCAGCCGTGGAAACGGCGAATTCAGAAAACGCAGTCACACAAAACACGCATTCAAAACAACAACGACTATACATGGATCAGACCCGTTCATTCCACAATGCTTACGTAATTTGTACGCATGGATGATCCCGACTTTCACTTTAAAGTACAGTTTTAAAGCTGACCATGTCGAAGGGTGTTACAGTTGCTCTCATATCATGCTCTAGTTGTAACTTTTCGTTCATTTTGTCTATTACTAGCAATAGGATTAGCCGTGTTTATATATTTTTTACGCTGACATGTCGTTTTGCTACTAGCAACAGGATTAGCCGTGTTTATATACTACTTTTTACGCTGACATGTCGTTTTGCTACTAGCAACAGGATTAGCCGTGTTTATATACTACTTTTTACGCTGAAATGTCGTTTTGCTACTAGCAATAGGATTAGCCGTGTTTATATACTACTTTTTACGCTGACATGTGAGTTTTGCTACTAGCAATAGGATTAGCCGTGTTTATATACTACTTTTTACGCTGACATGTCGTTTTGCTACTAGCAACAGGATTAGCCGTGTTTATATACTACTTTTTACGCTGACATGTCGTTTTGCTACTAGCAATAGGATTAGCCGTGTTTATATACTACTTCTTACGCTGAAATGTCGTTTTTCTACTAGCAATAGGATTAGCCGTGTTTATATACTACTTTTTACGCTGACATGTGAGTTTTGCTACTAGCAATAGGATTAGCCGTGTTTATATACTACTTTTTACGCTGAAATGTCGTTTTGCTACTAGCATTAGGATTAGCCGTGTTTGTATACTACTTTTTACGCTGACATGTCGTTTTGTTGACATGTCTTAATAAACAGAATAAATGTAGAGCTCTTAAGTTAGTACTGCGCTTTTATACTTACATACTGTAACCTTCGCCAGCTTAAAACGAAAAGACATAACTTATATTGGTGTTGGTTGAATGTGGAAAATAATCCGGTTTGACTACAATTTGTAATCCTTTCCACCGCAGTTACAAGATCTCTCTGGTCTAGCCTTCATTAATCATTCATTTACTGTTAAGAGCTGATACAAGTACATGCAGTGTAATTACTATATTAACATCCAATGGCACGTACGTTACTTCAGTTCGTTTGGGTATTGTGAGTGCGCGAGTTTAAACAATAAATGTCTCAAACGAAATACGGGATTATCCGTAAATACTATCACCACTGAAACTTGTCCTGTTTCCTCAATACACAAGAGCCTTGACATGAGTAATTTAATAAATGAGCCTATGGTTACCACATCAAATATTGATGAGGAGGACAGTGGCAAGAAGGTCTGTATAACGTCACCTGACGTATGTGATGCCCTGCGGGTTTTCTGAGTCTCATTTTTGTCAGCTTAGGTGACACAGATTACAGAAAGACAAAACATGGATACTATTCTAATTATATAAAATAACAACACAACACATATAACGTATTTTAACGGGATGATGTGCACCTTATACGCACACGTCCAGTTAAAGCCATTGAGGTCAGTAAATGTGCCTTCATGATCAAAATACTCCACTAATATGTACACCACTACTATAACTATGGAAGACGGATGCGGCCATTTCAACTTCGCGACTTCGCGACTTTTCGCCATGCTAATACAAGGCGAAAAGTCGAAGGCGAAAAGTCGCCAACACGAAAAGTCGAAGGTGAAAAGTCGCCAACGCGAAAAGTCGAAGGCGAAAAGTCGCCAACCCGAAAAGTCGAAGGCGAAAAGTCGCAAACCCGCCTTTTTGGACGAAATATCGACTCGCAAAGTCGCCAATCCGATAGTGTAAAATTTCGACTTTTCGGGTTGGTGACTTTCGTGTTGGCGACTTTTCGACTTCAAGATATATATCCCGTTTGTTGACTCACTTGCAATAGTCATTTATGGAAGACGGATGCGGCCATTTCGACTTTTCGCCTTCGAGTTAATGACCCTTTCCAAAAGGCGAAAAATCGCCTACCCGAAAAGTCGAGTTTTCCTGACAAATCAGTTTCATTAATATTCAGTTTCATTAATATTAGAATCGATCTCTAAAACTGCCACTGTTATTTTTAGTCACGATCGTGTGATATAAATGGCAACATTTGTCTTGCGTATGCCTCCCCATGCCGTGTGTTATGATGTAGCAGCAAAGGACAAGCCAGACAGTGTCTGGACAATGTATGTTCTGTGTTTCTATAGTGATTTGTCTGATTATGTATTTTTAATGTAAACGTTAGGCTTGTCTGCTACTCCAACAGCGAAACAGCTATGTCGGCCTATCGTTATGTCTGATTACTATATTTCTTCAAATGTTAGACCTGTAACTTAATCAACAAAATGGGCGCGTTTTTTCATTAGAATATCGTTAATTAAAAAGTTTAATCTAAAAAGTATTATAGTTTACACACTGTTATTTACGCAAAATACAATTTTTCAATGTTTGGGGAGTTCAAACCGAACGCATGATCTATCATAAAATACCGAGAACAAAGTCGATTCGTCTCATATATTGTTAGTTATCTCCGATATTTCTGATGATCCTTCGCTTCGGAATTCTCCGGAGGATTTTGAACACAAACTGTTTACAAGGCTTGTTCATTGTAGCAAATAGATATATCCGATTGGACAGTAGATGTCAAGAATTATTTTGGCTGTCTATTCAAGCATTTAAATGAATGTCATGTCGTGTTTAGAAGGAAAATCATATATCATAAAATCCAAATCAGAAATTCGACAAAATAATGTTCATTATATAATATGTTAAAAACAAGGATGATCGTAAATATATTCTGACGGAGTTTTAATTAAAATCTTCATCATGGTAAAATACCTAGAGGTCTGTTCGATATCTGTGGTATGTAGACTAAGCAAACATACACAAACACTGACGCAAGATAATTATCCTGTTATATATTCAATTAATTGTATTTATACTGAACAAAATTCCTAATTACTCACTTTTGTATCTTAACTAATTTTCTTGTTTTAAGTATATTTTAGAATAGATATGTGATAAGTATTTTGTTTTGACCCATAGTTTGTAAAACATTTATATTTTGTTTAAATTGTTACATATTTTGAGAGTTACCCTCCTTTTATATGAAAACATGAAATGTGCTGATAAAACACATAACATGAGTCAAAGATCGCTTAAAGATATAAAATTCTTAAAATTGGTATGAAATAATAGAAAAAAACATAAAAAATTGACCCATTTATCGCAGATTCTCCGTCAATAAAAAAATGAAATATGGATAATCTTCAATTACCTCCCTTTAAATTGAATATTGTTTGAAATTCAAGTAGCTGTAATTCAGCGTTAACATTCAATATTTCGAAAATTTCTTTTGCAAACGCATTTGTAGTGGTAATGCTAGTAAAACATGATGTCAAAATAATTTTAACTGGCTTATTTTAGAATTAGGAACATCGAAAGCTTCACTAATTCGAAGTACTTAATAAAATCCTATATATCCAGTTGTATAAGTGTTATAATTTATTTCTAAGAAAACACATTGACTTAAAAGTTTTAAAATATCTCCATGCAGTCAGAGAAGACGATTTACACTCGTTATTTTGCAGTTTAACCGTATCTCTAATCAAGCTCAGAATACACAAAACAATGAGAATATTATTGACATATTCTTAGGTAGGTACTTAGAAATTTAGTTTAGTGTATTATGGTATACATAACCAGGATTTATTTTATTTCTAGTAGTGGTAGTGGTGATGGTAGTAGTAGTAATAGTAGTAGTAGTAGTAGTAGTAGCAGCAGCAGCAGCAGCAGCAACAGCAGCAGGAGCAGTAGTAGTAGTAGTAGTAGTAGTAGTAGTAGCATCAGCATCAGTAGCAGCAGCAGAATAGTAGTAGTAGTAGTAGTTGTTGTAGTAGTAGTAGTAGTAGTAGTAGTAGCATGAACAGCAGCAGGAGCAACAGCAGTAGCAGTAGCAGTGGTAGTAGTAGTAGTAGTGGTAGTGGTAGAAGTAGTAATGGTAGTAGAAGTAGTAACAGCAGCAGCAGCAACAACAGCAGCAGCAGTAGTAGTAGTAGTAGTAGTGGTAGTGGTATTAATAGTAGTAGTAGTTATAATAGTAGTAGTAGCATCAGCAACAGTAGGAGTAGTAGTAGTAGTAGCAGCAGCAACAACAACAACATCAGCAGTAGCAGGAGGAGCGGCAGCAGCAGTAGTAGTAGTAGTAGTAGTAGTAGTAGTAGTTGTTGTTGTAGTGGTGGTAGTAGTAGTAGTAGTAGTAATAATAATAATAGTAGCAGTAGCATCATCATCATCAGCAGCAATCAGCAGCAGCAGCAGCAGCCGTAGTAGTAGTAGTAGTAGTAGCAGCAGCAGCAGCAGCAGCAGCAGATGCAGCAACAACAACAACAGCAGCAGCTGCAGTAGTAGTAGTAGCAGTTGTAGAAGTAGTAGTAGTGTTAGTAGTAAATACCATTTAACGGAAATAGTGATTGCATAACCTATGTTTAATCAAATAGTATACAATAAAACGTTGAGCATACAGATACTTTCAGGTTTGACATTTATCGTAAACGAAACCTGTATTTATTTTCAATCAAGAAATCATCTAAACACGTGCAGTGTCTTTTAAACCATCAGTACATGTTGTAATTGTTGTAATAGTACGTTTGCATACGCTTCCGAAAGCAGCCTACTACTAGGTTGACATAATAAATGCAATGCCAAGAAGAAAGTAAAATGCATTATAGTGTGTTCATAAATAAATGTGACATATATGGTGTTGCGAATGCACAACAAAGGGCCTTCACAACTTTTAATATTTGTTTACGATTAAAGGCTACTTTGAGCTTCAGGCGTATTTCACTTATGAAATAAATCTACAAAATCAGTTATCTTATATATTTTTATGACAGATAAATGATGTCATTATTATGAGTTAGTAAAAACAGTTTCATATGATGATGTGACTTGTTAAAATGTGAACAGAGTACTGGTAATGGAATTCCATGCAGACGTATACATATTGTCTTTTTGCGAAATTTAATAAAAGTCGTCCCGGCCAATTCGGAAATAGTAATAGCTGGAGGGCTTTCTGTCCACTACGTACGTAACGAAATAAAGGTAAGCATTCTCAGAAATGCTAAGGTAAACTAGTTATCAATAATAATTACTCCACAATAAGTAGATACATTCTCAGACCAAATATTATCCGCAAGGGGTAGGCATTTAGGAAACATCTGGGATATAAATCGGTAGTTAGTGCTCCACTGGTTATTTCATGTATTACATTAGCTTCATTATAGAGTAATTTGAAACATTATCAGCATAGGATTGTGAACTTTTATATACAACAGTCTGATTTATTCCGTCGTTTGGTCTCACACGTGATTTACATAATATTACTCCTAATTTTACTAATCCAAGGCATGTGATGTGCCAAAAAACGGATCTCGTGGTCACAAATAAGTGGTACTTGACTGATAACTACGGGAGTGGATTTTCTTACGTCGGAAACAAGTGGAAATATAAACAGGTTTGCGTGTTAAATAACATATTACCTACAGATGTTCTACATTATGTTATGATTATATGGTAATCAGTTAGCTCAACGAAGCTTAGTGTTCATTCAAACTGCTAAAAATATTGACATACCTACAGAAGTAGACAGGATCGAGTTTCTACCTATTAGAAGTTTAAATCTTATAAACGATACAATAATAATAAGATGCCATTGCTTCACGTTTAGCACATCCACTTGGACAGATGTGTAATAAAAGCCTTGTTCTGTGAGTCGAATAGTAAACATAATAAAACCAACGTCAGACTTAATCTGGATGTTTCTGAAAGTGGATACTGGAGGGTAAATAGGAAATGACATAGTGATTGGTGTGTACATCCAAGATTGTATTTGGTTTTGCTTGTTATTGTAGATTGCCATTGTTGATTTAGTGCTTATTTGGAAGCTAATCTTGGGAATGAACTAAGTGGGGGACTGGGGTGTTTAATTGTGGTATGGAAGGTTTATTAGTACATGTATGACTGAACGGATTTTACACTGGTATTTTTCTTTTTATGATAGTCACTGTTGTTGTTGCTACATTTATCATCTCGGATTTGTTGGTTTCCTCTTTTTTAATCTCCGTTTTACAAATCTGCGTTTTACTCATTGATTTTGCGGAAATTTTTTTTGCAACTTGGGTAAAGACTATTATCATTTGATCATTTGATCTGAAAATGCTGACGCTTTTTGCAACCTAGCATTTAAGAGGTCGTTCAATTCTCGACCGTAGACTTCAGAACAATATTACAAGTACCTCCCTTGCTTGGCGTTCATTATATACGGAATATATACTGAAAGGAAAAAGAAACGCGACACGGGAATTTCCGCTGTATATTGAATGTATAATATGCTGCTGTTAATCGAATGGTACATGGCTACGTAATATTTTTCCTTTCGGAAAAAATACTAAAACAACACGTAACACATCGAAAAGTATTCTTGCAAAGTTTCATTATTGACAGAGTACGCGTTTAGCGCAAACATAGGATGCACAATTTTGCAAATACAGTACTGAACTGGCTCAGTTTTTCAAAGAGGAACTTCCACATTTATGAATTTCTTGTTACAACGTGTACTGTGATTAAAACGTCTACAACATCACAGTTGTGTCCTTTCTCTAACTAACTGCAATTTTTTTGTTTACAAAAGATCTTGGGATTTTCTTGGAATATACAAGGAATTAAGTGTGCAGTATATACAAAATATAGCGGAAATTCCCGTGTCGCGTTTCTTTTTCCTTTCAGTATATATAAGAAAGTGCAAGGACTGCTTGGAATGGTATCAGTATAATATGGTATGTTGGTGTATCATATATATTGCGTGGTTTTCCAGTATGACAGCATTATAATGTTCAGCATTGGGTGTACTGAGTTATATATAATACAGATTATTTAACTTGCGGGACCGATTATAGTTAAATCCTTCACGAGACTGTATGCGTGTGTGAAACAAAAATGCCCACCATCGAGTGCAGGATTTCCCTATAATCGAGCAAATAAATAATCTATTTATTACATTATTGTTTAAATCAGTTTGTTTATGATTTCAACCGAAATGTTTCGCTTTATTGAACGTTATCGGCTTTGATGTTATGACTCTACGTCAGTTAGTTGTTTTTGTGTTCGGAGTTAGTTTTTAATATTTATCGTCTATTGCCTTCGTTTAGAAATCCCGATCTTTTACCCATAGAAATGTAATAAATATTATTAACCTTTTTGCTCTGTTGTTCTTTTGGTTTGCATTGAGAATATTGTATTACTTCTGTAGACCAGAACCAGGTTCATGGTATTTGCCATAGAGGTATTAGCATCCTTATCTGATGAGGTTGCAATTAACATATCCACTATTCTTATATGAAAGGCCAGACTTGTAGACACATCTTTTTCAATTTTCTAACAGCATAACTAGATTCCTTGACTGCAGAAAAGATAAAAGGAGGGAGTAATTATCCCTTAGTTAAGTTTTTTTTATTTCAGTGCCATGATAATGATAAAGATTATATCAAGTGTTTACTTTACTGATGTATTATATTACACTGCAAATGTCTTATTAATGCAATTAATAATATCAATATATTAAACTTATCCAAACTGCAAATTACATTTTCATTTACAATAATACAATATAAATATATGCTACTTAATATAAACCACAATATAAAAGTATGCCTGTATATGCTTCCAGTAAAGATAAACATTACAACATGTACAATGACATGTAGCGGTAATTTACGATGTACACTGTACAACACGTCCACAAATAGCAGAATGTGAAGGCCTTGCCACCTACATATGACATACCAAAAATGGGTAACAACAAGGTATAACAGTACAACGAAACAGTAATCCTACGAAGTTTGTTTATCACGTCACCATAGACGTCAGGTTTTGATAGCTTGTAGCGCAGAAGAATTCTTAGATTACTTTTATATTTTTTAAAGTAGAACAGTTGAATTGAGTTGGGTTTAAAGCGCACCAAACTTGAAAGGTTATATGGCGCCTAACAGGAATGAACACGCCAGGCTGATCCTCCATTTGCATCGAGATAACATATGGAGAACGGGCCTAGAACCTTCTCACCTGCAGAACTGCAGAGTAGCTGCAAATTCTATTGCAGACACTCCATTTACGTTGAAACCACGTTTATCGTTTTTCTGCCACTGCTCTAGGTGTATCACACCCATTGCAAAACATGAAGTGTCGGCCTGGGGTAGTCGCATAATGGCGTCAATAAATAATTCTCATTTATTTTTGTAAAAAAAGGCATTTTCACTAATTTAAATGTGCTATTTTTTGGTTTATATCACATTGTTGATCTATTTGTTACATTTTTCAAGCATTGTCATGTTAAAATTGTGAGTTTTTAATTTATTTTGCTTATATGGAAATGAGTGTATGAATACAATATTATGGCATCTCAGTGTTTATGTTTTTAAAGGGAGCATTCATTCATGAGACAAGTTCTTTCTTAGCAGATACCTGACCCCCATTTTTCTGTGGATTTTTTGGCAGCATATGTGTCATTTGTGATGAGAATGTAATTTTTCATTTTTAATTTGGGTCTAGATATGAATGACAACATGGCATTTGCATTTTAATTCACACACAACTCAATGCAACAATCGGTGGGCGTGTTACACCTCTAGTGATTTGAGCGAGATGGCACCTGAAACAATGCAGGGGTCATGATGAAGACCTTTAATGAGCAGGAACAAAATATGATAAAATGAACATGAATTTCTGTGTGTGGGGGTGGGGGAGGGGTGTTCTACCTCTCTGCCTACCCCTCTAACGGGATCTGCAGTGGCCATATTCTTTGCATGGGATCCACACGGGGATAAAGCAGATCTTGATATTGATAATAAAAGTTTGCAAAGGTTTATAGAAATGTGTCTTAACATTGACCCTGATGGAGTAGCTCTTTCAGCAGGTACGAGTGTTATTGTCCTCCACTCGACTACAAGCTCTATGAAAACGATGTTAGTAGATAAAAAAAAGTCGAACAAGAAATGTACCTTTCACCGAACACAGTCAACCAAAAACACGCATTAACACTAACATGAATTACAGTGCTAATAAGAAACGGTGCAAATGACATAACAAACACGAACGGGTTGACAAAAGGGCTACCACCTTGAAACGGTCAGTGGCAAAAGGGTCACTTGGGCTTTAAATCAGGTTCTACAAACAAACCCCACTCTTATTCTAGTATCATCCCACTAACACGGGACATTGTAAATAAAAATATCACCGCCAGATTTTATTCTCTAACATACATGACAGCATTAATAGGCAATATAACACATAGATGATCATGTATATATTAATATAAAAAACAACAACATATAAAGCCACAAAGCAAGTACTCATTGACTCGATGAAGTGTTTTGGGAACATCGCCGTGTAAGTGGTGATAATTAAAAGCGTCAAAATTGAAATTCTCTCTCTTATAATACATTTTGCTAATTATTTCTCCATTCTCAATCGACAGTTGTAAATCGAGAAATGCAGCAACAGCTTTGTTGAACTTTGGAGTCATGCACGCTAGATTTTATTAGCCATATTAAGAGAGAACGGGATGCCAAGGCTCAATATGTCACCCATATACCGAGATGCTGTTATTAAAGGCCTCGATGACATCTGCCTTTGCATCTCGTGAAACAAAAACAACATTCACTCTCTCCATAACACATTTGCGACACGAGTTGCACAGTTTGTACGCATTGACATACCAAACGTTTGTCTTTAAACAGTGGTTCCATACCTGGAGAAAGGGGATCTTATATGAATATACCTACCTCACAAACTTCTCCGCAAAACTCCGTGGTGTAATTGTCAACATTGCCGTTAGTGCAAAATGCTTCAATAAGGTTGTTTTTTCCTGTAACAATAGTTTTTTTAATAAGAGTTATTGCTTGTCTTTGATAAAAGTGTATGGTAAGATTGGATATAGTGTTGACAAGTCAAAATTATGTATAGATGATACTTGACGTTTATAGCAAATGTTATCAAAAAACTTTCCCTGTATGTTTAATTGTCTAATTGACCAGAATAAATTAAATAATTACTGATAAAGGTGATCGTTTGAGAGCAACAAACACAGTTAAGAGAATAAAGCAGCAGACTCGGTTTTATATAGTCTGTTCATGAGAAGTAATGAAAGAAGCAACACTTCTCAAGCCCCCTAGCACCGGCTTAAACGGTATTCTACTTCAAAGCCACCTATATTGGGCTCGTTGGTCCCAAAGGACCAATAAAAAATAACACTACTGATTCGTAGCACGGGGAGACTTTTTACAGCCGCCACAATGCACTAAACGAACGCTAGTGTGAATGTTAATACATGCTGATAAAGGGGATCCTTTGAGAGCAACAAACACACCCTTATCTGTCATAACATTTAGCATATTATTGTTTGAAGTGATCAGTAAAACATTAGTTTGCTTTTCATCTACCCCAGCTTTGAAAGCGATGCACTGAATTATATGCGTGGAAACAGCATCTAGCTCAGTAGACTGAACTGATTTTATGAATATTGAGCTCTGCTCAACCCGGGGCTAGAGGGCATGAGGGTAGCTTGCATATTTCACTAATGTTTATGAACAGTCTCAATCAAACCGAGACTGCAATATTTTGTATGTGTCGTGTTCGGCCGTTTCCAAGGGTCCATTATCATACTCTTGTAAGTATACAAATAAGTACTTCCTAGTTCTATAAATAAAAATGTTATTAACGTAGTCGTCAAATAAAAAAATACAGGAACAGTTGAAACTAATACAAATTATTGGATTCCCAAACGAAAATAAAGTTCAATAACCAGCGAAGTTTGAGCCGAAACAGCTGAAGTGGAGCTCTTGATTGAATGCATTGAATTAAATTTATACTTAACGGCTCATCAACACAACGTTTAGATTATTTCGAGCCGCCGCAGAGAGGAGCCGCCGCAGAGAGAGGAGAAGGATACTATATCCGTACACCCTGCACTACTCTTACTATCCAATATATGTATATGGTTCTTTAACGTGCTCGAATTATAGACTACAATACACGAGACCGCCCGAATAATGTCCCAATCCGAAAGACGAGGCTACGGAAAGTGTCTAGCCCAATGACAAACCAAAGAAACTTAGGGTCCAGTGAGTCTCGAAACTTAGGGTCCAAGGAGTCTCGAAACTTCGGGTCCAGTGAGTGTCGAAACTAAGCGTCCAGTGAGTCTCGAAACTCAGGGTCCAATGAGTCTCGAAACTTAGGGTCCAGTGAGTCTCGTGATCTCCGAATGCTGACAGAAATGTTTGTAAATGAGATAAAAATCATAAAAGCAACATTATGTACACCATACAGCTTTAAATCAGTAGAGCAATTCATACATACTTGGGTCTCTTGTTCCTTTAGTGCAACGAAATCTTACTGGAACAATCGTAGTAAATATCCATCGATCCTTTATGCTCCACTAAAATGATATCGACAAAATAAATGTCATAACGAGTGCATCTCTGAACAGGGTTCTCGTTCTTTTGTGGATCGGGAATATATAATAAATAAATAATACGCATACACCCAAACGTAGCTATTTAGAGGATTTCAGTTTTGTAGCACCTCTTTTATGTATACTGCCAACGATATAGTTCATTTTTTGTTATATTTGACGTCAAGACGTGTATTTTACTATGCGATGAATTCAGTGATTTATTTTGCGTCCAATACGATTTGCATATTAAACATATATTTTATATCCATCATATTTTATCACGTTTGGTTTGGCAGGATTAGTTTAGACGCCGAATTGGAATCGATTCTGAGTAATACCGCCTCGTTTGATGGATGCGAGCAACATTCAAGCCTTTGATTGATTCTGGCTGATTGCATTACGGCACATCCTGTGGCAATTTCAGAGCGGAATTATACAACAATTGTCACTAACTCGCTTCAAATGTTTCGAAATCGGGACATAAAAGAGCAATAGCGTTTTATTGAACCGTTGCGGCGCAATCTCAGGAGGATATATCCAATGCGTAATCAGGCGGTAGGACATCGGTTTGGCGGAAGACAATGTGATTAGAGTTGTGTTCTCTGCGGAATATCCAGACTTTTTTACCGTCAATGTTTCAAGGTCCTTGAACTAATACTTTACATGTTCCAACAAAGTCCCAAGTCATCTTGTCAAAATAATGGTTTGGTTTATATTTTGTTTGACATCCGACATTGTTTTCAATAAGACAATAACAGCTGAGCCTTTATTATCCCGAAATCTGGATCAACTGGTGTTAACGGTTACCGTTTTAACTCTCCAATCATAAAGCGCCCGACAAACGGTCAGTCTTTACAAAACCATTCGCAAATTTAAGTGAAGTAACCGACCTGTCTTTACGGTAGACCTATCATTCTTAGCGGAATCCTTGAATATAACAGAGGCGATTTGAAATAACTACTATTGTCGATCCAAATACGAAAAACGAATAAACCATCATTATTGTAATTTTCATAATATGTCAATTAAATTATTGTTAATGATTTTGTATGGTCTGGAAACTCGACGATTTGGCTGGTTGTTGTTGTATAAATCATTACTATTAAGGCATATGATGCTGTAAGGCTCTTATAAATTCCTTCGTTTTTTTATGGAATACTTTTCATTGTGATCGACGAAAACCTGAGGAGTCGTCGAGATTTCACGACCTGGCATTGTCATAAACAGTTATTAAACCAAAGACTACTAATGCATGATGTACATTTGATATAAAACTTAAGCACATTGTAACTGTTTGCATTTTGACTGACAGTAAATACTTTTTTAAGATCGCCTCATGTCCCTTTATCAGAAGTGAAAGCGGAATATGCACACTTAAAGGCATGAGTTCACTTGTAGCAATATCCAGGTGGTTGTCAATTGTAGCATTTACATGCTGTTATCAGTGGTAACTCTGCTGAAAAAAATGCACGTTCTTATCTCTACTCTGCTGTGATTGGCTAAGAGCACTACTGTTTGGGGCGCTTGTTTCAGCCAAAGGTTTTTCTGCAGTAACTCGAACTAACTAAATAATACGTGCATCAGTGATATATCATTAGAACTGGCATTTTTAGTGGTAAATAAAACTACTTTGCTTTTGAAAATCGGTTGAGCAATAAGTATTCAGTTACAGCCAAAATGATTTTTTGATGGGGCTTTTCTGCTGGTGGGACAGCAGAAAATTAAGAAATGTCAAATAACTTCAGTAATCCTTCATAGTTTGCTATAAAACTTTCAGGGTGTCTTAATTTACTAATATCCAACAATTTAAAACCATTTTTGGATAAAAATTCTAAAAAAATATATTTTTCAAATTGTTCATGCAGTAGAATTTTGCATTGAAAATTACCCATCAAAAACAACTTTCGCACATGAAATTTTTATTTCTCAACCGATTTTGAAAAGTAAGGTATTTTTATTTACCACTAAAAATGTCTATTTCACTGATATACAACTTATTTAGGTAGTAGATTAATTTTATCTTAAAAGTCCAAAAACCCTTTGGCTGAAACAAGCGCCCCAAACAATAGGGATAATCTTGAATTTTGTACCAAACAACAAAATATATTTTTATGTTTTATAATTTTATAGTAGTGATTTTATATTTTACTGATAAAATTTCCAACATTCAAGATCAGTTGTGCCAAATTTCAATTAATTCAGTGAGGTAGTCATATCTAAAACAAAAGTTATTCACTTGCAATGCTTATGGACAGTGCAGTGTATAAGCAACAAAGTACACATTTTCTCCTGATTCTGCTTTTATAGTATGACCCTAGTCCCGATCATCCAGACCTCCCGCGAGACTTCTCTCAAAGAAGTCTACACGATGGTCTGTAGCCTCGGTCACCCGGCCCGCTTCTGATTTCTTCGTTACGCTATGCTTCACGGATCCAGAACCAGGGCCTTGGGAAAATAGGATGTTTAAAATCGCCCTCTCGTTTTGGGCGATTTTGGAGAGATTTTGAGGGATTCAACGAGACTATCAAAATACATATTTTTAAGTTAATTTAATAATAATTTCTTATTTTTAACAAATGAGAAGCAACAAGTTACGTTAAAAAGTTTAACTGATGCATCAACAACTGACGTTGTACGTTTATTTACAACATGACGTCACGCAAACATCGACTTTATGCGCGTGAAAAAATCGCTAGTGGGCGCTTTAATTGGCCTAATCTGCCAAGACCGATATCTGCAAGTAAGACATATGCATGATACGGTCTGGCTGGCCGAGACTAGATTGTCTGGAGTAAAGCTTCATTAAAATTTGTGAAATCAAAACGAGGTGTGTACAAAAAAAATCACCGTCCGCTGATTGGTCAACTTCAGTTTGTAATTGGAATCACCCCCTACGTCACAGTTTGTTATGGGAATCACCCACTACGCCACGACGGCGTCAAAAACTACGTGACGTTACGCGCAATGTTGTGTAATAATAGTGCCACCAAACAAAGTCAGCGGATCACGAATTATACTAAAAATTAAATTTTAAACATCAGTTGTAATATAGATTATATTATGTTTTTTATTATGTTTTCAAAAACTACATAAAAAAAGAAGTTTATTGTATATTTAATAAGGACGTACGCATCCCATTGGAAGTAATGTTGCGTGTAACATAACGTGCACTTTGATGTTGCGGTCAAAATAACATCACGTCGTAGTCATTTTTGACGTTTGGCGCCGTCTATCGGTCAAACATTTTAATGAACCACGAGTCCAGACTCTCGCTAGCGCTCGCATTCAGCTTGAGTGTGTCTGGATGATGGAGACTAGTATGACTCCGGTCTTTAACGAGTATTTCGCAAATGGAGTGTACTGAAATCAGAATGTGCATTTCAGAAGAAATACAACGTATATTACGTTTCTGGAACTTCTTTTCGACTAAATCACCGAGACATTTACTGTTTTCTTCTCCATTTATTGAGTTTTAATTATATAAAATTCTACCGTCTTGAGGAAATTATACACTGACTTAAACCAGAAAGTCTTAAAACAATGCAATAACCACTTTTGTATGATACGATGTTGTTAGATTCTATCATTGCCACAGCACTTATAGGCGGATTTGTATTTAATAGCTTTTCATGCGTATTTAATTAGTTTAATACTTGAAAATGATGATTTGAGCATTGCAATGTCATCTGTTCAGTTAGCAGTTAACCTGGTTTAAACCCCCAGTGACCTTTTTGGCCACTGACGGTTCCATGGCGGAAGCCCTATTGTCAACCCTTTTGTGTTTGTGATGTCGTTTGCATTTTTTATTACTTTTGCCTTCTCGTTTGTCTGCGTGTTTGTTTTCGTGTTTTGTGGTTGACTGTCGTCATTGAATGCTACTTTCCCTGTCCGATTTTTATATCTTTCTTCGTATTTTGTCACAATGAGGAACAAAACACTAACACATTCCATCGTGCAACTGATGTTTTAAATTAAACGAAGGAATTTAGTACATTTGCATTTTAGGGTCTGTAGAATCATCGGTTATAAATAATTTTCCGTTTAAATTAAATTTTCACAGCTCATGTATTTTAAATTATTTTAAGATTGTCCAGGCTTAAAGATATTATATATATCATATATATTTCCAGAAATTTCATAACTTCAGGGTTTATGTAAACAACTCCAATGCTAAAATAGTCTTCAATCACGTGGACAATTCACACGCTAAACCTGTAACTTATTGATTCTGATCAACAACTCCAATGCTAAAATGCTAAAATAGTTACGACTTGAATCAATTGGACAATTCACACGCTAAATCTGTAACTTATTGATTCTGATCAAAACTACACATGCTAAATTCAAATTAAACCCTATACAGGCTAAATCAATTATAGCATGAATCAGATCATGCAAAGGCTAAATCAATTACATACTGAATCATGCAGGTCAACATTACACACGTCAAATACAGAACCTATGGCTTAAGCTCAACAATACACAGGCTAAATCAATGAAAACAATAAACCGATTACGTTAACATTTATGAAAGTCGTGAAACAAGTTCACAGTTCCTTCTTTTCTGTCGCACACCCAATAAGTAAAGTGTGGGTAAATGTGCATTAAGGAACTGCACTGACTGAAATTCATAACTGTAACATCTGAAACAGTTTTACAAAGCAAATGTCTATATTCCAAGTTAAAGTTAGAATACATGTGACTTTAATTAATCTAATTTTTAATTTAAAAAGCTGCAACAAATAATTTATTAGGTGTACATGTGCCGTTTAAAGCTCATACGTTATTACTTGGTTGATTGTGTTTCTTGACAATGCTTTCGCAATAATCAGAGAATTATTTATGTAGCGTAGAATTGAAACCGTTTAGTATACCTATGTCTGTTGGCACTGAGTCTTTTCTTTTCAAACTGGCCTCTTCCTAAATTGTCTCAGATTTCCTCTAGTAGCAACTTGTCGTCTTACATACTCGTTTGTCAGTCAACATACAGGCTAGTTGACCAGCTGACTTCCGCTACTAAATAGTAATTGCGTAGTATGCAATATCATGAATAGCAAGAGTATATAGTTCATACTCTACATTGCAAGCAATTTGATCATCAGCTTTCATTTCATTTTAGGCGGCAAGAGTGGCTGGTATTATATTGTAGCAGTTTATCCGATTTACCATGTTTTCTGCAATGAGGGACCGGTGCTAGGAGGCGTGAGAGGTGGTGCGTCTTATACTCCTCGGGGCATTTAATTTTATTAGATACTGGGACCATACGCCGTACGACATGGGGAAGCGTAAAACTCCATGTCCACCGCCGTATGCATGCCATCTTCGGGATGGTTAAAATTGTGTACTATTGATTTCAGGAATATTGAGTTCTGCTCAACCCGGGGCTAGAGGGCGTGAGCGGTAGCTAACATAATTTCACTACCGCTCATGAACAGTCTCAATCAAACCGAGACTGCAATATTTCGTATGTGTTGTGCTCGGCTGTTTCCAAAGGTCCATTATCATACTTTTTTTATAATTACCTTTCAAAGAACAGACTCAATTCAACCGAGTCTGCTTTTCTCTCTTGTTTGTGTTTGTTGCTTCTAAGGGATCATCTTTTTAGTATTTTTTAATAATCCCAAATCTCGTATTGATGCATGCTGCATGTCACTTTTTTAAAAGTAAGAATGCTGTATTTTATTAATGTTGTTGCAAACAAAGAGTTTCCGTTTAAATAATAAATCGATCAAGTATGTTCATCATCATTTCAGTTAAGATCGATTAGGTAACTGATATGTTTAGATAGATTAGTCTGTATATGATAGAGGAGGGTTTAACACTTAACGGTGGAATTGGTACACGTCCAAAGGAAGCGTGTTAATACATTAGTTGTATTGTTTCACATTTTCATGTGAATAGTATTTGCTGTTGATCAGTGCCAGATCATGTCGATTTCTATCTTTTTCCGTAAAAGACACGGCAACTATGCCATAACCTTTATTGAAAGAAAATCTTTTTTTTTGTTTTTGTTTTTGTTTTTTGTTGTTTGGTTGTTGGGAAAATGTTTTTTATTTACATGAGACTACGAATGTAACTAGTAAATAGAGCGTACTATTGACACGCCTTTGAAGTAAATAAAACATGTTGATTCATGTGTGCAGCTGTTCCATAGTAACGGCATCACACGAACATATACTATCTTAAAATCGTGGCCGCTTGTGCAGACAGGTAATAAAACTAGTTTTAAGTTTTTTAAATCGAAACATCATGTTCAAATGTACCTATTTGTTATCTAGAACATTTCTTGAATTACGCTGAAATTCAATTAAAAACTAAACGGATAATTATGAAAGTTTTTAAAAAGCAAACCGATTTTTGTGCAAAGTTTCGAGAAACACCTTTTGTAAATATCTTTTGAAAAGTAGTCCAAAAAAAGATAATATTTTCTAATTTAGACAAAACGTTGTTGCTTTTTTAACCATTTAAGTAGTCCGGATTGTATTGTGGTTTTGTAGCTGAAGTTGTGGACTTTATTGTGTTTAATACTTAAACACTGGGTGATCAAAATCATTCGAATGTCTGTAAAGTAAATATCGACGTTAGCTGCTTTTTGATGGTCTGAGTGAGCATTTTAAGGGCCAAAGAAACAATTTAAAGCTTGATCTGTGTTTAATTAGAGATTTTTCAACAGCAAATTTAAATGCAGAGGCGACAGACATTTGAAATTTAATATTCGGTATATATAGCTTACGATCATGGTCATCGTATCGCATCGCTATCGTTGCATTGTACATAATTACCCATGTTACGGTTATTCTCGCATTATTAAGTATACATGTGCACTCATATTTAATTGCACAATACTTGACACGTAAAATAGTCGAAACGCTATAAATACTGTTTTTTGTTTTATATTGTACTGACATTGAATGAATCGCTTATTTATTATTAAGGTGTTCGACGTGAAGTTAGGGTTTTCGATGTAAAATATGTTAGGCGTGAATTACACATCATCGCTGAAAAAGAAAACCAAGAAAGAAGGATAAAAATATCGGACAGGGAAAGCAGCATTCAAGGACGACAGTCAACCACAAAACACAAAAACAAACACGCAAACAGACAAACAGAAAGGCAATAGTAATAAAAAATGCAAACGACATCAACAACACAAAAGGGTTGACAATAGGGCTACCGCCTTGGAACGGTCAGTGGCAAAGTAGGCCACTGGGGGTTTAAACCGGTTCTAGGGTGCACCAAACCTCACACTTACCCTACTGTCAACCCATTAAAACAGGACAGTGTAAATAAAGAAATCCCTGCCATGATTTAATCTCTAACCAACAAGGCAGCATCACTAGGCAATATAAGTAAAACACAAATATGCTCGTGTAAATATAATACAAAAAAAACACACCAAGATGGTACACACTATTTTTTTAATTATTAAATTTCAGTTCGATAACGTTATTGAAATATTTAGAGTACTGCGTTTCTTTTACAGGTAAGTAGTATATACGCGCTTCATGTTTTCCATATATACGCGGTACCGAACGTTGACAGCTAAATAACCTTTGTTCATCGTTATTGACGTTTGCATTAAGACATCAATCAAATGTCTCAACTACAAAGGCCTTTTATTTGTAGCATTTTGCCGTTAGCAGCGTGTTGTTACTAAACTGATGGCTTCCACAAAAAGAAACTAATTCAATCACTCATGTTTTATTCATTGATATTAATTATATAAAGACGCGGTTTGATGTCACTCATATATAATATAATCGTATGCTTAACTGTCTACAGGAATGCCTCACTGCCAAATTATATTATTTCATTTCTTTTGTTGTTTATTTGCATAAAACCCGACTATATATTCGTTAATCTCTAAAAACAAAATCATATCGCATGCTGACGTATAATAGCTGTAAAGAACTTAAGGTCACAGCGACCTGTTTGTCACAGTCTGTTCAAAAGCGGTCCTGGTATTATCAACATACAAGCGAGTCAGACATTAAAGTGTAGCATTTCCGATTGACCGTAAGTTTTGCAATGAGGAAAAGTTCGAGTGAATACCAAATCGCGTACGTATGCCTGCTGTATTGTGCTCTTAAAACGGTAGGAAGTGAATACCAAATCGCGTACGTATGCCTGCTGTATTGTGCTCTTAAAACGGTAGGAAGTGAATACCAAATCGCGTACGTATGCCTGCTGTATTGTGCTCTTAAAACGGTAGGAACGATGTGTTTTATTTATTTTGCTGCAAAGTGTTTCCTTTAGAATACTTATTTGACTTATTATGCTCATGAAAACGTCAGTTAAGTTCATCAATTAGGTAATTCAGATGTTAAGAGTGGTCTTCATCTAATGAATGAGGTTAACATAATTCATAAAACTGTAAATGTCATCATTTAATTACATTTATTTGTTCAAATACCTGATGTATTTGCATTTGTGTGTAAATGTAGGTAGACATACATCCTCTATTTAAAATAACACGGTAAACAACAGAGAAACCAAACCGGACCTAGAATAAAAAGTTACGGTAGCGTTGGATAGAGACTGCAATATTTCGTATCTGTCGTGTTCGGCCGTTTCTAAAGGTCCACTCTCATACTCTTTCAGCTACAGAAGTTCATACAAATGTAAATTCTGTCATCGTTGGGTATATTATAGCTTATTGATGGTCACATACCGTATAGTGTCATAAAGCTTATCCGAACGAAACGTTATTGCGTATCCACAAGGCGAACTGTTTTGATTAACTGAGCACCAGAGCGTGTTTTCGCATAAGAAAGCGATACGATAGAAAACGCTATGCGGTATGACTGTCAACCCGTTTGTGTTTGGAATGTCACATGCCTCGCTTCTTATTAACATCGTAATTGTTGTTTGTTTTAATGCGTGTTTGAAGGGAGTACATCAGGCTTTTCAAAGGGGTCTAGAGGTCC
This sequence comes from Cyrtodaria siliqua, assembly GCA_037043455.1. Classification (NCBI taxonomy): domain Eukaryota; kingdom Metazoa; phylum Mollusca; class Bivalvia; order Adapedonta; family Hiatellidae; genus Cyrtodaria; species Cyrtodaria siliqua. Next base: position 123,985 of record JAWPHD010002481.1, read on the forward strand.
GACTTAAAATTGACAAATAATGATATTTTCTATTTTAAAGCGCCTAAACATAATGAATGATCCTAAAAATGACCCCTTAGTTACAAGGAAATTCATTATTTACAGCAATACGTGCTATCCTAGGTTACGCACCAGGGTTAATTTCAACATTTTATGCCCGATTCCGTCCTAGCTATATGGTGTATTCGAAGTTTAAACCTTAACAATATGGTTCCAACATCATATTTTGATGGATATAAGTGTTTTATCATGAATTGGAACATTTTTATAATTTAAGATATTTCTCGAAAAATCATGATGTACTCCCTTTAAGGTTGACTGTGCTCAGTGAAAACTACATGTCCTGTTCGACTTGTTTACCTTCTTGTAGTGGAAGTATCCTAACCGCCTTTATTTAACAAGTATGTCATCACACCCAAGATTCATTAATGTTCTATTTTATTCTCTCGTTTTATCAAAATTACTTAACAATTAACGACGATGGAATTGGTGCACGTCCAAAAGAGGCGTATGGTTACATTAGTTGTAATATTCTGCTTTTTCATACGAATATTATTTGCTGTAGATAAGTGCCAAAGTATGTCGATTTATTAGCATTTCCGCAAGAAACACGGCAACTATGCCATGACTTGAATTACTGTGTTACCTTTATTAAGAAAGCGAGTTTTTTGTTTGTTTTGTCGTTGTTTTTGTATGGATAGGCTTTTTTGATCACATGAGAATACAAACGTACAAGTAAATTGTGCATTCTATTGATACGCGTGTTTAAGTAAATAAAACATTGTAGATGTTTGTTTGCCGCTTTGCAATAGTAATGGCAGAGGAGATAACATTAAAACGTTCGCTTATGTTATATCTATAGTTTATGATCATTGTCAACTTATCGATTTCGACATACTAGTAAACAAAGAACCATTTTACGTATATACGCGTATCATAAATTTTACATGACTCTGCACCTTTATTAAAATAAAAAATATATATAAATATGGCACGTGCATGTACAAAAATAAAAAACGCTGTAGATATTGCATTATATTTGTATTTAACTGAACATGAATGACTCACTTATTTATATCAAGATTTTCGACGTAAAATATGTTAGGCGTGAACTAGACATCATCGCTGAATAAGATAGTAAATAATAGTTTTATTCAATTTCAGTTCATACAGTTATTGAACTATTTAGGGCGCTACTTTTCTTTCAGTACGTGTAAGTATATATGCGCTCCACTGACGCGCAGTACTTCCCCATAATACGCGATGGCGAACGTTGACATTTAAATAACCCTAGTTCGTCTGTATTGACGTTTGCGTAAAGATATCAATCAGATTTCGGCAGCTACAAAGGCCCTTTATTCCCCATATATTGACGTTAGCAGTGTGATCTAACTAAACTGTACAATCGTTGGCTTCCACATAATGAAACTAATTCAATCACTCATATTTTATTCATCCATATTAATTATATAAAAACGGGGTTTGATGTAAGTCATATATAATATGATCGTATACATAATTGTCCACGGGAATGTTCTGTTGCCATATTATATGTTACGGCGTTTTGTTTATAAGTATAACCACGACATGCATATTAAACGCTTAAACATATGTTTCATTATTTCAATCTTATGATAGCTAGTGAAGGTCCTAAACCGTAAGCACAAGTATAAAAGCTGGAATTGGTCCTAAATAATAAAGCAATATTATTTTAAAATATACAATTTGGTATGTAAAAAAATTAAATTTAGATATAAAAATCGAACAGGAAACACACCTCTCTGTGGACCCTATGATGACGTCTACCTAAAGCTTAAAAGTACGGTGACGTTTGATTTTTGTCTGCAGTCTTGTCTTGTCGTGCCCTCAATGGTTTATTCTCTTGTTGCTCTGGCTTCTGCAAAGTCATTAAGTACCTTCTTTGTGGCTTTCTAGGCTATTGTTTTTTTGTATTATATTTACACGAGCATATTTGTGTTTTACTTATATTGCCTATTAATTCTGCCTTGCTGGTTAGAGAATAGTTCATGGCGGGGATTTCTTTATTTACACTGATCCGTTTTATTGGGTTGACGGTAGGGTAAGTGTGACTTTTGGTACACCCTAAAACCTGGTTTAAACCCCCATTTTTTTGCCACTGACTTTGTTCTTTGTTTCTGTGTGTGTGAGGGCTGGCGTGGCGCAGTCGGTAGCGCGGCGGATTTGTAACCGGAGGCCCCGGGTTCAATCCTCCGTGGTGCCACTGAGATCCGTCGGTGTGTTCTTGGGAAAGACACTTTCCCTTAGCCTCGTCCGTCGGATGGTGACGTAAACCGGGCGGTCCCGTGTATCGGTCTATCCTCCAAGCACGTTAATGAACCATAGGAATCTATTCGATAATAAGAGTAGGGCAGGTTCCCGGATTCCTATGTATCCTTCCCCTCTCTCTGGGGCGGCTCTAAACTGTGTTTATGAGCCGTTAAACAACATTCAATTGTTTCTGTGTGTGTTTGTGGTTTACTGTCGTCCCTGACTGCTGCTTTTCCTGTTCGATTTTTATATCTGTCTATACAAATATATCTTTTTAATTCAAAACATGTATTACTTTACTATACATTTTGAACAAAAATCATTAAATCATTATTTATCCCTCCTGTCAAATTTTGAACTGTAGGGCATCTGTTAATAGCTGTACCTGTAAAAAATAAGATTTGTCAAGAGGCTACATTCCTTATCTTGTAGCAAACAACATTTTGTTTGCTGCTACTAGTTTACAGTTGTTATAATAATGGTGGTAGGTCCTAATGGCCATGGACCTTTAAGTCTCTCATCAGCCTGTTTGTCACTGGCCGTTCGAAGGCAGTATACCTTTAGTGTAACCCATTTTATGATTGTGTTGTCGCATACATTGTTTCTTTTCTTCCGTGTAATTGTTGCTTGTTTTGAATGCGTGTTTTTGGTAAACTGTGTTCTGTGAATGATACATATCCCCTTCGACTTTTATATCAACTTTTAACGCTTTTTCGTGCAGATTTGTGCCGATTTGGTGCGGATTTTTGCAGATAGGTACAATTAGTATATGCAATATATGGCGCCATTTTAAGACTGATTAACCAGATAACTGAAGTATTGCAAGCGATCATGGTGGAGTCTGATAGTATGATGCTTAGTTAGTATTGTGGTTAATCTGTTGTGTAATTCTGCTATAAACATATTCAGATTCGCACCCCGAGCAACTTCTTATGGGGTGTATGTGTCTCAACTTATTCCTTTTTCAAGAGCTTGTACTCGAGTTGAGGACTTTAATATTCGTAATCTTTGTATAACTAAAAAGCTACCCAATCAGGGTTACCTTTACCATAAACTTCGTAAAACTTTTGCAAAATCTTATTATCGTAACCCTGATCTTCTTTCCAAATATAAAAGTAATTTAAGGACTCTTCTGCGACAAGGACTATCACAACCTGACATCTATGGTGATGTGATTTATGAACTTCGTAAGATTCTTGGTCATGATCACATTCATACTATCTTTGTTGAACTTGTTAAAAAGTTTATCAAAAGAGGTTATGACCCTATTATTTTTCAACGTACTGCATGCTTGGTGGTGGACACTTTTACAGTTCGCCACTATGCTTTCCTCTTTAATTGTACGATGACCGGACAGGCTGTGGACACTATGATGACGCCTACCTAAAGCCCATTGGGACGGTGGCGTTTGATGTTTGTCTATGATCTTTCTTGTCGTGCCTTTAATGGTTTATTCTCTTGTTGCTCTGGCTTCTGCCAAGTCATTGAGTACCTTCATTGTGGCTTTCTGGGCTATTGTTTTTTTGTATTATATTTACACGAGCATATTTGTGTTTTACTTATATTGCCTATTGATGCTACCTTGTTGGTTAGAGATTAGATCATGGCGGGGATTTTTGGATTTACACTGTCCTGTTTTAATGGGATGATAGTAGGGTAAGTGTGAGGTGCACCCTAGAACCGGTTTAAATCCCCAGTGGCCTACTTTGCCACTGACCGTTCCAAGGCGGTAGCCCTATGTCAACCCTTTTATGTTTGTGATGTCGTTTGCATTTATTATTACTTTTGCCTTCTTGTTTGTCTGTTTGCGTGTTTGTTTCTGTGTTTTGCGGTTGACTGTGCTCCTTGAATGCTACTTTCCCTGGCCGATCTTTTATATTTCTTTAACAATCAAAGGTACAAAATGATGGATAAATGTCCGCTTAACAGTACTTATCTCCGCTTCATTTGTGAGATCGTAGTTGAGTCTGTGCCGATTCCTTCTTTAAGCACATTAGGCAATCGGTATGATGGACCTGTTAGAGGATTGTAACAGCTGGATAATATCTTCATAATGAATATACACTACAAGTAGGCATAAATGTGATATAGGGTCCTATACAACCACAGCGTCCGAACGCAATGGCATCGTAGGTCCGCACTGTACTGCAAACAAGGACTTGAGAATACAATGAAAGAGACAAAAAACAACAGAAAGGGTGGTGAAGACAGGGTTACGGGCTTGGAACGGTCAGTAGGCAATAAGGCCTACTGGTTAGCTTGAATCGATTTTATATGCGCACAATCCTCGCTGTTATCCTGTCTTCAGCGCCCAAATAGACAAGCCAGTGTAAACAAAACTACATCGTATCAAAAGGAATTCTCTAACAATAAAGTCTACATCCAGAGAAACTAACTAAAGAAACACATACAAAATAATAAACATCTCAGGTACGACCAGAAAACCCAAGGGACGAAAGCTCATGCACCCGCCTCCCTTAGTTGGGGTTTCAGTAGGTGCAATAATAGAGTCCCTAGAGGTAGTCCAGTCATCGCACAAGTGAAAAGTGAAGCGTAATGACTGACTGTATAGGGGCCAATCACTAAGCATGCAGTGCGCTGTAAACCAAAGGGTTATATCCTCAAAACCTAATCGGACTTGCATGCAAAACTAATATAATCTCGAACACCAACACTCTCCATCTATCTCCATTTCCAGTTCCTCCTTTGTATATTTTATGTAACTAGGATGCACTGGTCGTGCTCTAGATTGGGAAATGTCTCTTTGACTCACTCAGAAGGCGGTGGTGTAGGCTTCGGAATGAATTGAGTTTGAGATTTTTCTTTTTCGGAAAAGTATATTCGTGATTCTTTTTCTGTTTCTTTTATTACCGTTGATCTGCTTGTTGCCTTGATTGTTAGTCAAAAATCGATTGGATTTTGAGAATGCTATGTCATTGCATATTTTTCTAGCAAAAATAAGTACCAATTCTGACAGTAACACAGAGAACAATACCAACGTTTTGATCGGATGTGTTCTGTGTGAACTAATGAACATACGACCTTGGTGTTCAAACTTGTTGCCATCATTCATTTGTGCTAGCATTGTCTCAGATCCATGATCATACTTAATTGCATAGACACTGTGCCGACAACTGTATGGTTCGCGAATATTTGAACACAAGTTAATACCCTTTAAGTCAGTTGTTTATTTATTTAAAATGGACTTGTGGCGCTTCTATTGGTTTACATCTTCAAAGGTTTCTTTTCCTTAAACTTAATATGCAGACTCTCATTTCTTATTCCTGCTAATTCATTATCTATTAAAGCATTTTATGACATGTTAGAAAACATCGTATAAGCACAATAAAGGGATAACTATGAGATTAAAACGCTAGTCAGGATTACTTTGTCAGGCGTACTCATGAATAATTCACCGTCTATAATGGTAATACTTTTTAGGTGTCTGTTATCGAAGTGCATTGTGGTGGTTTGGTGATTTTAAATGGCCGACGATGACTATAGGCCAAGAGTGAGGTTTGGTGCACCCTAGAACCTAGCGGCTTTGTTTGCCACTGACCGTTCCAAGACGGAAGCCCTATTATCAACTCGTGTAGTTGTGATGTCTTATCTTGCCTTTTATTCATCTTTATATATAGTTGTTGTTTATTTGTGTGTTTGTGGTTTCCTGTTCGATTTCTATATCTACTTTTACACATGTTACCGATAATCGCCTAAACTAATGTGAATTTAACGTCACTTTTAACATCCTTTTTGTCATATCGGACGGTGTCTATACTTGTAGCACTGATCTCTGTGACGCTCAATATATAGTACTACCACACTTAAACGCCAAAACATAGACACGTGACATGATAACATATTCAGTGACAGTATACGCACACCGGGCCAACCAGTTCTACCCTTTATATGCTTAGTGTCAAGCAATGGAGCACCTCATACCATTATTATATAGTTTATCACGTTAGGTCAAGCAATGGAGCACCTCATACCATTATTATATAGTTTATCACGTTAGGTCAAGCAATGGAGCACCTCATACCATTATTATATAGTTGATCACGTTAGAATAAGCCTACGATGCATATTCCAAACATTGTTTAACGTAAAGTCACTGAATGTAGATAAACATGGTTAACTTACATCAACTTACAACGTAACATGGAATGATTGTCTAATTAAAATGCTATCAACATTTACCATCTCACTGTTTAAAAGTGTATTTTCAATATGTATCGTGTAATTGTTTTTAAATGTTAAAGATGCGTTTTTCCGTCTTCAGCATCTGAACTGCTTTTAAAACTCTTCTGCGACAGGGACAATCAAAACTTGACTTCTATGGCGACGTCATTAACACACTTCGTAAGATCCTTGGTCGCGATTAACAAGTTTATCAAAATAGGTTATGACCCTATCATTTAGCAACGCATTGCATGGTAAGATGCTTTCTTTTTTGATTGTGCGATGACCGGATATATGTTGGACCCTATAATGCCATCTACATTTAATCCTAAACTGACTAGTCAGTAACTTTTGATGCTTGTTTCCAATATTGACTGTCGTGCCCTAACTGGTTTGTTCTCTTGATTATCTGGCTTCTGTGAAGTCATTGAGTACTTGCTTTGTTGATTGTCTAGGCTTTTCGTTTTTATATTCATATATTCATGATCATATCTGTGTTAAGCTTACATTGCCTATTGATGCTGTCTAGTTTATGGCCTGACGGAAATTTCTTTATACACACTGTCCTGTATTCCTGAGATAACGATAGGGCTAGAGTGAGGCTTGGTGCGCCCTAGAACCTGGTTTAAACAGCCATTTTGCCATTGACCGTTAGGCGGTAGCCCTATTGCCAACCCTTTTGTGTTTTTGCTGTCACATATATTACCTCTTATTTATCCTAGTAAATCTTGTTTGTTTTGATGGGTGATTGTGGATGACTGGTCCTTGAATGCTACTTGTCCTTTTCGACTTTTACATCTGCTTTTAAGGGTAGGATTCAGTAAATAATAAAGGAAGGAACATATATAAGTATCATGTTTCAGGTTAAAATTCTAGAGCACTTATTTGTTGGATTTCCTTGAAATCTCTATGAAATGACAATTTTGCATTTAATAACTTTTGATATAATATATGTTACAAATATCCTTTTCCGTCTCATGCTATGAAACGCTCGATATGCCTATAACATTATTAATAAAACAGCAGGAAGATGTTATTTGATAGCACTACTTTTCTTTAAGTGATACCATGTGTGTCGTGTCATCTTATTTTAGCATCTCTAAAGTCCAAACGGGAATTACAAGTGAAATTACATCTTTTTTTGACGCATTTCAAGGCGAAAAACGATCTTGATTTAGAAATAATACAAACACATCAATATTGTAATCCTTTTACTAACGCTGCTCTTCTGCAGACAATTGGCTAGATTAAAGAGCTTGGTTCTGTGAATGAAGCGGACGTCCTTTAATCCGTTTCAAGTCTCTAACACGTATTTAAGAGAGATGGTTTTGCCTTTGTAAAGCCACTTTCGTCATTGACTGATAATTGATAGGCTCATATTCTTCCCTGAAATAAGTCTGGCAAGACTTGTCTAGACATACATCTATTGTATTTCATCTAAATATTCTATTTCGTTTTAAAGTTTAGAAATCATTACGTGTTCCGCGTATTAACTGTCATACCCCATCCAACCCCTTCTCCAAGAAGGGAAAATGGGGTTGGCTGGGGTATGACACAAAACCTTAATTTCAGCTTAAAAAGTGTTCATATTGTAAAATTAAAAACATGTAATAGGTAATTGTAAACCGGTTATCGCATTTCTTTCAGTAAAATATGTTTTTAAAAGTGTTTTATTGTCGAAATATCCGTTAAAAATCCTGTTTATATAAGCTTTCCCATCGCTTAATGGAATTAAGGCGGGAACACGTAATGAAAACAAAAATCGTACTAAAGAAGTCACAGCACCCAAACGCACGGAAGGTCCACACTGCACCACAAACAAAGAGTACATTAAATGTATACTAGCAAGGACTATACACAACACAAGAGGGCTGAAGACAGTGTTACCGACTTAGAACGGTCAGCAGGCAATAAGGCCTACTGGTTAGTGATTTAATGTGTACACTACCTCGCTATTATCCTGTATTCAGTGCTCAAAGTGTCAAGACGGTGTAAATAAAAGTACATTCTTCTTCTAAAAACTGCTACAAGAAAACTAAAAACGTGTTTTTAAATAGAAAAAAGGGAAAGAACTGAACTAACTTTTGTTTAGTGGAATGTGACGGTCGTAAAAGTAGCCCCGCGTATTGTTATAACTAACTTATACTTTGGAATCATGGAGCCCAAACACTATGGCTTTTTTCCCATTCACTATCACGGCGTCAACTTGGAATATCACTGAAGCCGGCGCTAGGGTGTGTGAGAGGTGATACATCTTATATTATTTACTTCTCTGGTATTTTCTTCCATTGTTTGAGTTCATTGTTTCATTGTTTCCGTAGGATCCTATTTACTTTATTCATTTTACTTGTTCCTGTATCATTTGCCTCGATATCTACCATATTTGTGTAGATTTAGCTGCTTAGATGTACCCTCTGCCATCCACTAGTCTGAGGAAAAAAATACCATAGCGCGTAGGATAGTAATAAATTAAGAAATAAATCCTGGAAAAAGATGATTATTCGTTCTTATTTTAATAACCAAATATAGGCAGATTTGACCATGCGGAAATATCAATAACATCATAATCATATATTAAAACCGTATTAGACATTTGTAATTGAGAACATCCTGTTCGCGTGTTTTCGTTAAATGTAATATCCCGCCTTAATTTCATTAAGCGATGGGAAAGCTCGTGTTAGCAGGATTTTATAACGGATACTTCGACAATAAAACGTGTTTAAACATATTTTTACTGTAAAACATGCAAAAACTTGTTTAAAATTACCTATTAAATGTTTTAATTTTACAATAAGCAAACTTTTTGTGCCGAAATTAAGGTTTTAGTTCATACCCCAACCAATCCCGTCTTTTCTTCTTGGAGAAGGGGTTGAATGGGGTATGCAAGTTAATACTCGGACCACGTAATGATTATCATTATACAGGATATTTACGATTGATTGTGAGAGGGTTTTAAAAGATAAAATCGCGTTGTTTTGTCAAGTCTAAAAAACAACAACATTTGTTTTGAAATATTTGCGTTAAATTCATTATTAGAAACACTTATTTCATTCGATTCATAACTAACAACTGTTTTCCTTTAAGCTGACTGTCTGACCACAATGATAAAACAGTAGAAGGCAGTTTCATTATCAATGGCTTTCAAATAAAGGATATGGTCTCGAGGGTGTCACAAGTCCGATACAAAAAGGATAACTAAATCTCAATCATTCTTTATGTTGTGCATTGTTCTGTTTTGATGATTGGCTATTAATTTGCTCATTTGATTTTTATTAGTTTCTGTACAGAACAGTCCCATTGGGTGTGGGTACTATGTTTTAATTGGACCATTTTTCTCATTTTAGAATGTATAGCACGTTAGGAAATAATAACTCGTATTTAAAAAACAATAATAGTTAAAATTATATCTCACAGTTCCGGACTTGAAGAAAGAAATGCCGGTTTATATGTTACAAACGCCATAATGAGGCTCTATATATGCAAATAGCATAGATATATGTATGATGTCCTTTTCGGTGAATTTAATGACGGCAATTTCGTTATCGAAGCGATAAAGGCACCAATGATAATATATTTTAGAAGATTCGTTATGGAAAACAAAACCAAAATTACAAATTCGCGGCTAGTGGAAAATCACTTGACACGTTGGAATTGAATTGAATTGAATGTTGTTTAACGGCTCATCAACACAGTATAGGTTATTTAGAGCCGCCCCAGAGAGAGGGGAAGGATACATAGAAATTCGGGAACCTGCCCTACTCTTATTATCGAACAGATTCCTGTGGTTCTTTAACGTGCTCGGAGGATAGACCGATACACGGGACCGCCCGGTTTACGTCCCCATCCGACGGACGGGCTGACACGTTGGAAGTAAATCACAGTAAGACATAAGGCAGACAAGTAATTTAATGTTATCACAGTAAGACATATGGCAGACAAGTAATTTAATGTTATAAACTACCTGGAAGAAACTAAGTGGTAAAAGCAAGATACTGTTTTAGTATTATTTGGATACCACTAATGACACATAGAGATTATTTAACTGCTGGGATCGATTATAGGGAAACCCTTCACGAGACGGTAGACGTGTGGTTCTTTTCACGAACGAGCGTATGCGAGTGACTGAAAAAAAAAAACACGTCTGCCATCGAGTGATTTCCCTATAATCGGACACAGCAGTTAAACAATCTGTTTATTACATTTTAAATCAGTGTCTGCATGATTCTAACTGAAATTATTCGCTTTATTGAACGTTATCGGCGGATGACGTCGTCGTCAGCACCACTTTATTGACGTCATAACTCAGCGTCACAGTTAGTTATTTTTGTGTTTGGAGTTAGTTAATAACATTTAGTGATTATGCATATTCTTTCACTGAGAACTCCCAATCTTTCACGGATACAAATGTAATAAAAAGCAATCTTGAAGTAGGTAGCAAGCATTTATTAATCCAGATCATTTAGATGTTTAGCTCCAGGTATAGCATAACTCAATATTTGAAATGTCAATAGTATGAACATTTGAACGATCCCGAAGATGATATGCATATGACGGTGAAACAATGGGCGAAATAATCAAAATGGAATTTAGATAATAAGAGCAGAGGTTATGAAGCCTGCGTAACAGTATAAAACCTAAATTAAATAGAATGCAACATATCCTAATGATGATGAAAATTACTCAAGAGCATTCAACGGCTATAGTAGTACATATATAAATTCGAAGTTTAACTGAGAAAACAAAATATTGAGAATGTACCATCGATTTACTGTGTATAAATATTGGGCTCAGCGATTTCCATTGATAGGAATGAATAACATTTCTGATTGCAAGAACGGTCAATTCTCGTATCTTCTCCCGTGCGTGTGTAATTGTTACGAACCCTTTTATGCGTAACAGGTTGCATCGACGCTCCAAGAAATAAAGACTGACCAGCGTTGATTGTATATGATTTCAATAATGAATCACAAACTTGACCTTTTATCTGACCACCATCACTGTTTCACTTTTCAGATGAACATATTTCCTAAATGAAAGCGGTGATATATGGTTAACCCTCTCTTCACTACCATTTCTGTTGTGTTTTGTTATTTTCGTTGTAGAATTAATTAAATATTGCTCCTCGTGTGTACACGTCGTACAGTGCGAACCTACGATGCCATTGCGTTTGGACGCTGTGGTTTCTATAGTATCATATATCTCTTTTTGTTTTATGCATGAACGAAATATGTGTTAATTACAAGTGCATTTACACTAAATATAATGTCTAAAATATGTCTGCTCTTTATCTTTTCAGGGACGAGTTTTGTCGTAAAGCGAGACGGAGATCCATATTTTAAAAAGACACCAAAGAATATCACTGTGCACGAAGGAGAACTTGCCGTTCTTAAGTGCCATATCGAGAGATTAGGCCCGAAAATGGTAAACGTGGTAGGCTATATATTGTCTAGTGTTTCACTTTTGTTTCTATCTAAATTGTTATAGCTTTAGAGAGATTAGCGCATAAATATACCACGTAGCACAAGTAGGTAGACATATTTTACTTTCTAATTTATTAATTACTATATAGCCTATAGTTTGAATGACCTGCGTGCACCTTTGAATAATGTGTCATTTAAGATACATGCAATTTATAGTTTGCATTTGTTGTTTTATACCGTTTGATTCCCTCATTTGATTGTTGTTTGACGGCACATCGACATATCAACGTATGTTATTTTGAACAGTCCAAGTGAGTGACCTTAGTAACATAGGAATCCGGGAACCAACCGAGTACTACTATAACTATCAAAAATATTAATTTATAGGGTTCTTAATCGCAGTTGGAGGATAGACGCCGATACACTGGACCGCCTGGTGTACGTCCCAGTGCGACGGAAGAGGCGAAGCTATGTTTCTTGTTATAGGGCACACCGAAAAGATCCAGTGGTTCCAGTTAGTTTTGAACCCGTGATATTCAGTGTTGTCCGCGTTTTCCAATGTGACACTGCGGCTCCTCAGTCTGCGTTCATTGTATGGCAATGTCAACACAATCAATAACTTCTGTATTTTGTTTTTCTCTAATGGTATTTACGAAATGAAATTCGAGTAACGGTTTTCCTAACTTCACAAAACGTCTAATTTCGAAGTGATGATATGATTCATGTGTTACGAGTCTTCTTTATTAGTTTTTTATAAGGTATTGCTGATCAAAAAGTATAAAAGAGTCTTCCTTAAATTTACCGATACCCCTTTTAAAATAATACAAAAGATGCACATTTACGGCGACAAGGTAACTACGTTTTTTGCTTGAAGTTATTTGATATACTGCGTTTAAACAGAATTAGGCGTGTGCATTTTAATAGAAATAGTTGATGAATGCTATTGCATAGTTCTGCACATGGTACTATTATGTCACGTGGTCTGTGTTTTCTCTTCCATTGCGGTGTTGGTGTTTTACCACGTTATGTACGCATACTGAGGTTACTCCACCCACCATGATTGCATCAGTTTAACAAAGGTAGTACACAGCTCTGCATATGACACTAGCAAATCACGAGGTCAGTTTTTAGTGTTGTTGTTGTACCACGTAGTGTACGCATACTGAGGTTACTCCACCCACCATGATTGCATCAAGTACACAGTTCTGCACATGACACTAGCAAATCACGAGGTCTGTTTTTAGTGTTGTTGTTGTACCACGTAGTGAACGCATACAGAGCCTACTATAACATGAGTGCGGCAATTTAACACTGTTATTACGTAGGCCTCCACTAGCAAGTCACTTGGTCTGTTTTTAGTGTTGTTGTTGTACCACGTAGTGGACGCATACAGAGCTTACTCCAACATGAGTGCGGAAATTTAACACTGTTATTACGTAGGCCTCCACTAGCAAGTCACGTGGTGTGTGTGTGGTGTTGTTGCTTTTACCACTTAGGTTCCTCCACCATGAGTGCATAACTTTAACAATGTTATTTCGCAATTCTGCACACGGCACTTTTAAGTCACGTAGTCTGTGTGTGGTGTTGTTGTTTATCACGTAGCTTATATATATACTAAGGTTACCCAACACGAGCACAGCCATTTAACAAAGTTGCTTAGTGTTTGTGTTCGGCTTGAAGCTTCCTACTAATAACCACTATGACGATATATAGCCGGAAACCAACTTTCTTGTTTATATAAAAGTGGCATGCTGACTCAAGATTCAATCAAACATGTCGGACAATTGTTAAACACTTTCCCTAAACTCTTGTTGTTCATGCCATCGGCATTAATAATGATTAACTCAACATACAATACTTGGGAAAGGGATAGGAATGGCGAGGGAATATATTTTACAGTTATTGAATTTGATGCTTCTGCTCTACGCAAGAGTAGAACTAATAATCGTATAGATTGAAAGATACACTGGCAATGCCAGTTAAGGAAATAATCTAATCAATCTCTAGGTAAACTTGGTATAGAAAGGAGAATCTGAAGGTATTTTAACTGTGGGATTAAGCACGTTTCATTCTAATGCAATAAAATAGTTATATTATTGTAGTTTATTATAGCAGGAACTAAGCATTGACATGTTCAAATTATACAGGTTGTATGGCGTAAAATGACCGAAGATTTCCCGTTGACTATTGGTGAAATGACTTTTTCCCCGGAGGACGAAATAACGATAGATCATTCGCAGCACACGGCATCCAGTAGTACATGGGATTTACTCATAAAGAACGTCAAACCTCATCATGCAGGCACATATGAATGTCAAGTCAGCGCTAACCACCTCATCGCTCAATATGTAACACTAAATGTTTTAGGTGAGTATTACAGATAATTGATAAAGTCTCTTCGGCTGGAATGTAAATTGCTGTTCTGTGTAATGATTTCCTCCCTCTTTCATATCGTCCAGTTTAAGTTTAAAGTAACAACACCCACATTTTTGCAACATGTATACACAGTTTCTAAACTTTCAAACAACGAGGAATATCAATAACGTACATGGTTTGAGAAACCAAACGCTATAGTCATAATATAAAGGCTTTAACCAGCCAGACCAAACCCCAAATCTGGAGCGTCGAATTAAGAGTTAATAACTCATAATTCATTTTACGCATGCAATCGCGGGTAGTTTAAAAACTCGTGAAACTATCTATTCTTTTAATCGGCGCATATTATACAATTATGGACTTTTCAGCTGTTATACATGATGTGATATGCACCAAAAAAATCATTATTGACCGAGGCGATAGCCGAGGTCAATAATGATTTTTTGGTACATATCAACATCATGTATAACAGCTGAAAAGTCCATAACTGTTTTATTATATAACCCTCAATTTATCATATTGTTGAAAACAGGTCAATATCAGAAAAAAACTGAAAACTGGTCAATATCAGAAAACTGGTCAATATCAGAAAAAAACAGGTCAATATCGCTAGATATTTTTTCTAAAAAATTACTTTTTAGCCAATGAAAACGCGTCTATTTATAGGTTATATAATAAACATTATTATATGAGCTGTTTTGATAAACAATTAGTAGTGCATTTTTGACGTTATTTGGAGGGTTAGTTTCTTTAAATAAACGATAGATTTAGTTGGTCAGTCTTTCTCCTGTTTGTTCCGTTAAGTACATCAGAGAGTTCGATAAGCACATACACTCTAGCAGTAATGATTCATCAATCATATCGATTGTTTACTTAAATCTGATTGGCCTATATAACAGCAGGATAAATCAATAAACGGAACAGCAAATTACTTTACGCAGAATTGACAGTCGACCACGCGTAATAATGTGCAACACTAAATGTTATAGGTCAGAGGTCAGTATTCGAAAGTGATGAAATTCAGTGCCACAGTTATGGCGTTGTGTAAGTGGTCATAAAGTTATGTTCCATTGCAGTTGGACATGTCATCTGTAAGAGACGTCGAATGCATTGGGATATATTTTTTTAAATACTCATTTAAATATTCGTTCATGCCACGCTGGTTGTCAGAATGTGTTGATGTTTTAATGCTTCAAACATTTTAACAGAGTTAAAAATATAAAATAAATTGATGTATTTTTTTTTGCGGGGTTTGGGGTGGGGGCGTAGGTTTCGGGTTGGGCTGGCTATCAATTCATGTTTCTCTATGTATTTTAATCCACAGAATAATAAATAAATTCAGACATTATTTGATGTCTAAATATGTTTGTTTTGGGATTATTTACAAATCATTCGGTATGGTAAATATGGATGCTGTTAAGTCTCAAAATAATTAAATCCCAATTTAGCAAATAACAAGCACGGCATACGTATGTTCCTTGCCGCATGCGCCATAGATATTTATAAATAAGTTATAAAATAGTTTTGCATACTGATGTTTTGTACTGTATATTAAACAATACTTCTACTACTTTGATTGTTATGTGGAATTATTTCTCGAAATTTGTACCGGCTCTCTTATGTTAAATATAAAGAAAGAGCAAATACTATTATCTGTTTGTATATGTCAGGCTAGCCTTGTGCTTTGAAAAGAATTCATGTAGTTAAAACAACAAATATATAAGGCTCTGGGTATTGTTTAACCACTCATAGGATATGTTGTCTGCTTTTTACTTGTGATACGCAGGCTTCATAACCGCAGCTCCCAACTAAATTCCATTATGTTTATTTCGCTGTTCGGGGCATTTAATTTTATTAGTTGGGACCATAAGCCGTACGACATGGGGAAGCAGTATACTCCATGACCACCACCATATGCATGCCATTTTCGGGATGGTTAGCATTTTGTACTATTGATTTTATGAATATTGAGTTT
Organism: Cyrtodaria siliqua; assembly: GCA_037043455.1. Classification (NCBI taxonomy): domain Eukaryota; kingdom Metazoa; phylum Mollusca; class Bivalvia; order Adapedonta; family Hiatellidae; genus Cyrtodaria; species Cyrtodaria siliqua. The sequence goes on from JAWPHD010002481.1 coordinate 140,227, forward strand.
GCTCAACCCGGAGCTAGAGGGCGTGAGCGGTAGCATATTTCACTACCGCTCATGAACAGTCTCAGTCAAACCGAGACTGCAATATTTCGTATGTGTCCTGCTCGGCCATTTCCATAGGTCCATTTTCATACTCTTGTTTAATATGTCTAATGATCCCCAACATTAGTATCACCAAATAGTATAAGCCACATTAACAGGTTGGTCCTTTCATGTTAGGTATAGTTAAACTATGTTTCATAATGCATGTATTTTTAGATTTATATCTTAAGTAGTGTAGTTGTTATCATGTATATTATATTTTACATCTGGTCTAAAATTGATTTTCTGTTTCTACTCTTTTTTTTCAGAACGATCAAAAATGCGTTCAGGTAAATTCCGATTTTATTCCCCTCAAGCATTGCATGGCGCAACGATAGGAAGCAATATTTCATGCATATCATGTATGAGTTATGTCTTTGACTGACTGGCAGACAAAACAAAAATGCCATATATAATTGATATGTTTATTTTGTATCGTATTATATAGCATCATAAGGATTTCGCTTAAAGTATTACGCATTACGCAAATTGTATATACATTATACATTAGCACGTATACATATACATTGCCATTGGTGATTTTACGCTCGTTTTTTTCTGTACGTTTACGGGACACATGGCAGTCTAAATTGTTTTAACTCGCAAAATCCCATTAGGTTTTTTAACATAACTGGCACATTTTCAAATCATTAGTAAAACTATTTGAAATTTCAAAGCAAAACTAATTATGTTAGCATATTACAAATGGTTGATTATATTGCACCAATAATTTATATTTTAATGTTAGCTTATTAATAAACAATATTTTAAGCATGTGTTGAACATATGTTCTATAATGCATGGACAGGATTTGAAAACAAGCTTTCGATGAAAACTTATTTAAAATCATCCCCTCAACGTAAGGTATTTAAATTTAAGGTAGAACAACGAAAAAAAATTGAACTTCAAAGTATATTATCTTGTATTTAAATAAAACTGTAGAGCAGATTTAGTGTCAAAATGCTGCTGAATTCATAATTGCTACTTTTAATGCTTGATAACATACTCACAATTGCCTTGTGTTTATTTAGCATGCATGTACATATTAATATTTAGTTGCTGGAATGCTTTATTGTTTAACGGTTCATCTACACAGTAGCCGCTCCTAGAGAGAGAGAGGGTGAGAATATACGGAGGAATCCGGGCTCACCCAACTCTAAGTATCGAATAGATTAGTTTACATTCTCGGAGAATATATTGTGCATGCGACCATCCTGTTAATGCGCGAATGATTGATTCAATTGTTTGTTTGATGGTTCACTAACCGAAGTGTTTAGGTTAATATTTAGAGAAGTCCGAGAGATGGTGCCTAGAAATCCAGTAACCATGCATTACTATAACTGTCGAATAGATTCATTTGTATGTATATAATGGTTTCTGTGGATATACAATGATACCTGGTTCCCAGCGGGCGAACGAAGTACATTACATGGTACGAGTATTAACTTTGATGGCTGGAATATGAAATAAAATATACTTACTGGTCCTTTTGGATCATCAAGCCCGATCTTTCTGGCTTTAAAGTAGAATATCGCTTACGCCGGTGCTAGGAGGCGTGAGAGGTGTTGCACTTTACATTACCTCTCATGAACAGACTCAATAAAACCCAGTCTGCTACTTTTATCTCTTGTTCGTGTTTGTTGCAATGGATCCTTTTTCAGTATTTATTAAAAATGTTTGCATATTGTAAAACTAAAACATTCAATAGGTGTTTTTAAACAGGTTATCGCATTTTTTTCAGTAACTAAAATGTTTTTAAACGTGTTTTATTGTCGAATATCCGTTATAAAATCCTGTTAATATGAGCTTTCCCATCGTCTAATGGAATTAAGGCGGGACCACGTAATGAATGGGAAAGTAGTTTGCCAAAGGACACACGAAGAAAACCTATTGATGGGGATGAGGCTTGACACCATGATATCCTAATACCGGTTTCTAACGAATGACACAGCTGGATTAAGTCAATTGCCCAACGTCGTCAGAGCAGTGTTTGCTCGAACTCCCAACCAGTCGTCGGTTTAGATGCAGTCACGTTTCCACTGCAACACGGCGAAACTTTTGATTGTTGGAATATGTCGCCAGACAACTTGTATATGATTAGTTTTAAAACATAAATGTATTTAACTGACTGTTCTAATGCATTTCGTCTAGTGTTAAACCGTTTATTATGTGTGATGTCACATGCTTAACTCTGCTAAATGATTGTTGTTGTTTGTTTAATTCGAGTGGTTTTGGTTGTCTGCATTTTGTGAATGCTTTACTTCCGGTTTGACTTTTGTATCTCATTCATATATGATAGATGTAAGGGAAGATACACCTAATTATAAATTATACCTAACCGGAAGCGGGGAATAAAATGGGACAAGATTTTTCTTCACTTAATCTCTATGGAAATGGCGTCCAATCTCATGTTTGTCACCAAGAAAGGGACACAGCAGAAGTACTGTTAAATAAATAATTGATTGGGCTAAAAGTATTCTCCATCAATAATTTCATTTATTTAACAGTATTTGAAGAAAAATAATTTAATACTCATTCTGCCCGTTCTCGCGTTTTGCAGTTTTTTTAAGTAAGGCAGGCGCGAGCTCTCGTCTTTGGTTGTGAACAGCTCTGTAAAATGCCGCGGAGTAGTATGTGTTTTGTAAGGAATTTAAAAGTCCTAGGTTCAGTCTCACTGGCAGTGGATGCAGTTTATGTAAATTCATTGCATAAAGTGTCTTTATTTGTGACAATCCTATACTTGGAGCCTATGGGAATTGTATTGGGCGTATCTTCCCTGTAAATGCATTGTGCAAAGCATATCGTAAAATACGTGAGACTACATTTTATTTAAGGTTAACATTTCATGTGATCTGCTTCAGGGTTTCATCAAGGTTGTAGTTGTTTAACAATTTCACACAATATGAAATGCCTTTTTTCATAATTGGCATTTGAACATAATTGACATTTGAACAGTCGCCTCTGTATGCAGTTATATATTATTGTGAAATAAACTGACCCTTCCAAGGTCGATTTGTTTGTGGTAGATTCTGACCACCTCATTTTCCTGACAGAACCGGTATTGTATAACTCCCGCCATCTCATTTCTAAATGAGTAGTAATTCGTGGAAGTGTTTTTTATTTAATATGCGAGTTTTTCATTGGATACGTATTGTAGCCGGAACTACATTTACTTTATTCAATGTAAAAAAAACAAATTGATATATTTAATTTTTAAATGTTCTAACTAAGTAAAATGAGCTATAGTTTTTGAAAATCGGTCAAGATTAAGAATTTACAGTACTGTATATTACAGTATAACAGGTGTCAGTTTGCCGGGTGTTTATGTTTTTCGAAAACATTTGTTTTCCAGAAAATTGGATTGGAACATATACTATGAGCTTGGACATACATTACAATGTGTCGTAGTTTATTGAAATCAGTGTATTACTCTATTAAGTACTTTAGGTTTTAGAGATATTAAAATATAAGCTCACAGCACTTAACCATGTATACCTTTGTTATGCATAAACGTTGATTATAATGAATACATTCTCATTACGTGGTCCCGCCTTAATTCCATTAAGCGATGGGAAAGCTTATATTAGCAGGATTTTATAACGGGTATTTCGACAATAAAACATGTTTAAAAATATTTTTTACTGACAAAATTGCGATAACCTGTTTAAAATTACCTATTAAATGTTTTAATTTTACAATATGTAAACATTTTAAGCCGCAATTAAGGTTTTATATCATATCCCAGCCAACCCCGTTTTCCTTCTTGGAGAAGCGGTTGGATAGGGTATGTAAGTCAATACTCGGACCACGTAATTAGTGAAAAAGAACATTTGTTGTTTTGTCGTGAATAAAATATTTTATTTTATCTCTAAGTAATCAAGTAATCCGTACCCTTATGTTTTCACTCACGTTTCGCATTCTTGAAAATATGAAGTTTGCTCACATCTTGATGAAATAAAATCGTTTTTTCACTCTAAACAACACATATCTTCTATATAATGGGACACCAACCTCAGAGGGAGCTTAGATTAAGCTTCCCGTCAGATATGCCTCCGCCAGGAAGCGAACTGCACGGAGCAGTATGTAGTTTTAGAGACAATGCCTTATCCATTGAGCCCCTACATTTATGTGATTCTGTATTTTGTGTTCAACAATATCTAGGAGCGTCTCCGTGGCCGATTGGTTAGGACGCTGCGTTGTAAACCTTCGCCTCTCACCGCTGCGGGTTCGACTCCCACTGGGAGCTCGACTTGTAAGTGAGGAAGTGTCGATTCTTACGAAAAAGTTCTTTTTGGAGGTGGAGAACATGTCAAATATCCCGTCAAACGCGTCAGTATCTATAATGTTTTATATTTTAAAACATAATTAAGCTATTTATATATTTAAAACATTAAACAAATGGTCGAACGCTGTTTCAACATTTACTCACTATTTAACGAAATCTTGTATTCACTTTATCATATCGATAATTAAAGGCGGGAGGTGAACAGTACTGGTTCAACCCAGGAAAAATGGGTGGTCTGCTCCGCCACAAAAAATCGACCGTCATATATAACCTTGCATGTGTTAAAAATGACGTAAAACACCATACAAACAAATCAACAATATCTCATATGATCTGATTTTCTGTTTTCATAATTGTTTGTCATTTGAACAGTCACACATGTGTAAAGTTATATAGCAGTGTGCCATTCTGAAACCTTTTGTTGTGTATTTAGATGTTTAAGTCATTTCGCTGACTTACTATATTTTGTGCTCTTACGACCAGTTATCGGAAGTTAGTGCATGGCAGACAGATGAAATGGACATGCTACACACATAATAGAGTATGGTCTTATCTCGTTGCTTGATTTAAACACTCCCCGTGAGGTCGCCGGGCTAGAATAGAACCGCTGCAAATCCTGCTAGAGGTAGAGGGGTAGGACCCCCCTTCATGTTCATTTTGTCATTTTTTATCATGCTCATTCAAGGTTTTCTTCATGACACCGCATATGCAAATGTGGAAACGTGGCTCCATCGTAAATGGAGTATCTGCAATAGAATTTGCAGCAACTCTGCAGTTCTGAAGGTTAGACGGTTCTAGGCCCATTCTCCATATTTTATTTAGATGTTAATGGAGGATGAGCCTGGCATGTTCATCCCTGTTTGGCACCATATAACCTTACTTGTGCTGGTGCGCCGAAAACCCCAATTCAATTCCATTCAATTGATTTAAACACCCCGATGTGCTACGTCCATCTCGATGTTTAAATCAACCTACTCGGTAAGACCATAATCTGTCTATTGCAACTGACTAAAGCTGTCAGTGTAATGTACTAATATCGATGTAACCAGTATAACTTTGAGGTTACCTTCACGGAGATACGTACATTCGCTAAACTGCTCAAAAATCATGTTTCTTTGATAAAGTATTACGCGCAGTTTGTCTCTTTTCTTAACAATTTTAAAATAATTTGACTCATCTATACCTAAGATCAAGAGCACATGTTTATATTGTTTCTATTCTCACAAATAGCCGGGTAGCAAGTATTATTATGAACCCGCTCCTCAAAATTGTTTGTTGCATCCCAAAAATATATAGGCAAATGTTTTGATTTTTATTATTTCTCAGCAAAAGTCTTATAAAAATGTTCGATACGAAAAAACACAAATAATCAGTAAGTGCAACGGCACTAATGCATAACACAAATAATCGGTAAGTGCAATGGCACTAATGCACTAATGCATGACTTTTTCCTGATAACGATTGAATGGCTTACACATAAATGCCAGCGCACCTAGTTCTTAATGAAAGTGGAACTTTCATGAGTGTACTTTGATTAATTTTATATGCTGGAATTCTAAATTATCCTGGCTTTCTTTGATAACATACTGGAATGTTAATCACAGAATGGTTCTTCTTCTATCACAGAATGGTTCTTCTTCTAGAACTGTTACAGCAATACAATTAACCAGCAGGCAAATATGCACAAAGTCAAACCGGATCGCAATATATTGACTTTTTTATTATTCTGTAAATACAGGGTCTTACATAAGTGCATGTTTGATATGGAATGTGTGAGTTGGGTAACATTATATTTCTCCAGTGAGTTTTATAATTTGAATATTAAATAAGCTAGATGGTAAGATTTTGCTTATCGAATGTGAGATTCTACTTTTTGCATTACTCCAAGAATGCAACTTTATTTTTAAGTACATTTACTTGTAAGTTTGCTTTCACATTATTTTTTCCATTCCGCACACACCGGGTAGCCGGTTTCGGTAACCCGGAAATGAAAACATGCATGCTGTGTCAAAAGATCTGCTGTAATTTCAAACAAGACACAACATGTACTTGTGATGGAGGTTTTCAGTCTCATACTGGAAGCAATGTAAACATGTCTTCTTGTTTTGATGTGCGGAAATGGACGAGACAACTTCGATTTCCCACCGAGGTGAGAATACAGAGCAATGATTCGGCATTCATTTACATTTTATTGCACTAGTGCCTTATGATACTTGTGTCATGTTTTAACTGCACTTCCACACCGCTAATTATGGGATACAGAAATATAAATAAGTTTGTAAAAGAAGTATTGTAAACACATCTCTTACGTCCAGCAGGGTATTCATAGAAATGGGTTACTCATTCACCCACGTGTGAATGTCAGGGTGTGTTGTCATTGGAAAACTATCAAACTGTGAAATAAAGGTTCGTCGCACATGAGCTTGATTGCCGAAACTGTCCTAATCAAATAATGTTTTGTTCCATGTTAATTTATGATGAACACTTTGAGTTACCTATCAACACTAGTACATGATCTTCTGTATATCCTATCACCATTACAATAATCGATGAATATGTATAGGAATATCGAGTAATATAATTAATAGTTTTGAGACTACTTCTTAAATGTGTCTTCCATGTTATTGGTCAAAGATAATGTATTTTACTAGTTGCTGTTTAATTTTCCTTTCAATGAATAGCGGCAATGGCAGATCAGTTGATAAGTCATTGCGCGTTAGGGCTACATGTACATACATCAGCACCGCGTGGTTTGATCCCTAGCGGAGGCAACATTGATGGGAAACTTCATCCACCATCTCTTCTTCCTGAGGTTGTTGTTTCAATATAACCTTACATGCTTTTTTAACGGAACGTACGCCACTATTTCACTTCCTTTTAATGAAGAATAAGAGAGTCCTTTATGAGTATTGTACAGTGGAGTGCGTGGTCCAGTGGTAGAGCGCCGAACTCCTGATCGAGAGGTCGTGGGTTCGATCCTCCGTCGCGACCACGTTATTTATCCTTGAGCAAGATAATTAATCCACATTGCTTAGTACTGGTTCTACCCAGGAAGCCATCGAGAGTGATTAATCTAAGTTGCAATAACTTGTTTCGCAATCGATGTAAAATAAATATGATTAAACAAGTATTGTACAGACATTCTGATCTATCGAACTGACCGTGCATTTGCATACTCACTACATATGCTGTGGAGCCACAGACAATGTTGACATATGATAGTATTTGTATTTTACTTAACCTTTAGTAAGTAATCAAATATTTCACTTGGACCAGTTAAAGTAACGTCAAAATCACATACCGTTTGATTTATTTCATTTAAAAGACAATATACTGAAAGGGCAAGTGTTTTAAAGTGTTTTAAAGTTACCTCCCTTTACATCCCGTTACATTTTGAAAATAGCCTTTTATTAGACCTCATAAAACAGTTTTATCCATTGCAGTTGGTATAAAGGCTTGCATTCTCTTCAACATTGAATTGTCGCCTTCCGTGATAGAAACATGCTATTTATTTGAATATGTGTCGATTTGAGACCTCTTTAAATAGGATTGCCTGAGTACAATTGCACTTGACAGAAGCCTTATTTGGAATAGGCAATCGCGTCCAAAAATAAACTGTAGAGTACGAGTTCAGTAGAATCCAGCATTGTACCAAACACTATTAAATAACCTTATGCTGTTTGTTTGGTCTTTTCGTTCCATCAGAAACTGATGTATATATTTGTGTCAATATTAGTGTCAATAATATTTACTGTTTTAAAGAGGATCACACAATGACTTATTACTTACTTGGGAAAATACGCATGTTTATCTCCATGTTGCATTTCATAATATTAACAACAGCAGATATTATAGTATTGTGTCTGTTTTATTTCTTGGCATAACAAATATATATCATTGCTGAGTATTTATCAATTCAAATATCCTACTAATTTTGTATTCCTTTGTCTTGTTTGCTTAACACGTATGTATCTATAGCATAGATCTCATTTAACAGTGTTTACTCTATATACGTCGCAATGGCATATGTGTTGCTTTCTTTTCATTGGGATAACTCCGATAATTCTATTTCTCGAGATGTACTATTGTCCTTTTGATTGAACGAACATGGATTTATGTTGACTTACGAAATATGAAACCATCAAAGAATAATTCAACTTAATTTAAATTGTCCAAATGCTTTCGTTAAGAAATAAAGGAGTTGATTTAATTTATAATAAGTGGATTATATAAGTAGGTAAATACATGCACAAAACGGATACTATCTTCACCTCTTATTCTGTTTTTGTTGTTCAGGTGACAGAGAAACCATATGTCTATTGATCGTAAGTGTTCAATTAAAATGACGCAATTATTAGATATCTCCGTCCTATTGTTGATGGCGGAGTATATTGACAATAGGATTTATTATAATACAGTTGCACGTTCTATTTGTTGTCGGAGGTATTGTACTAATTGATTGGTTAAAAGGATAAATGACTGTCAACTGGCGTCATGTTAATTGCTTTGACTACTGTCTTTTCAGAATTACGAATCGGTGGAAGTAGTTTTGTTGAAATGGGAAGTAAAATTCATTTGACGTGTAATGCCAGCGGTGTCACCCGTGCACCAGAAGCTGTTGACTGGTTTTTCGAGGGAAATAGAATTCACCAGTCTAATCCGAGATGGAAAGGGAGAGTGGAAATATTAAAACATACATCTATTGAGGGAAGATATTATATTAGTGAATTGATTATTGAGCAGAGTAAAATGGAAGATAAGGGCAGCTACGTTTGTCGAAGTTCTGATCTTGATGCCAATAGTATAAAAGTTCACGTTTTAAATGGTAGGTGTTTTCGTCATTTTGTGTGCAAAATGCATTTGATTTGCACAAAAAGACTCTATTTTAAATAGTATTACATATCCCATTTTGCTACTTCCCACTCAACATCGCTATAAATTAGATATAAAAATCGAACAGGAAAAATAGCATTGAAGGACGACAGTAACCCACAAACACACACAGAAACAAAGAGCAACTTTAAAGATGAATAAAACGCAAAACAAGACATCACAAATACAAAAGGGTTGACAATAGGGCTTGGAACGGTCAGTGGCAGAACAGTGAACTGTGGCTGGGGGTGGGGGTGTTAAACCAGGCTCTAGGGTGCATCAAACCTCACACTTACCCTACTGTCATCCCAATAAAACGGTACAGTGTAAATAAAGAAATCCCCGTCATGAACTATTCTCTAACCAACAAGGCAGCATTAAAAGGCAATATAAGTAAAACACAAAGATGCTGCTCGTAAATACAAAAAAAAAACCAATAACATAGAAAGCCACAAATAAGGTACACACTGATTTGGCGGAAGCCAGAGCAACAAGAGAACACACATTTGAGGGCACAAGACAAGAACACATATTGTCTCAATACTAGTGACTAACAATTTAAAGTATCTTATATGCCGCTGAATTTAAAACATTGCAGAAGGGCTAACTTACAAAAGTTCGACATTGAGTTATTATATGTAGTGTTATGATATATGGTTACGTTTGTTTCCTAATTACTACGCCTTTACATATTGTAAAATATAAAATGTTTGGTCACATTTCATTTGAATAAAAAAAATCAAATGCCAATATGCAACAGTATATGTGAGGAGTAATTCATACTGTATTGGTATACGACAGTTTTTGGCCTTTTTCTATTATTGTATTGATAAAAATATTTTACATGCTGTAACACTCTCACGCAGTGCAGTTGGATACACATTTACACTACTTGAGTTTCTGAGTTTGTGTATTGTGTTGCTTGTTTTGATTATTTGAATGTTATTTTACGTCGTTTTTAGCACATATTAAGACCCATATATGACGACCAATTTTCTTTTTGCTTGTTATTAATTTTCTAAAACCAATCTGATGTTTATAATTATATATGTATTAAACAGGCATAATGTCCGTATCGGAGCTTGTTGAATGCCCCTCGAATTTTATGTTTCCAGACAATCTGTAGTTTATTTGAGCAATTTTAAATACCTAAGTTTGTACATGTATTTACACTGTAGTCAATGTAAATATGTTTTCTCTTTTCAGCGGATAAAGACAACTTAACAAGAAGAGGTAATCATGGTAAAATTACTCTCATCCTTGAAATGCTTTTTTGTAAAGAACATAGGTTTAAAATTAGAATGTCCAGTTATCTAATACGCGATAAATCACGGTAACGTATAATGTGTATATTGTCCGAATACTGCTATGTAAGTTTTACTATTTTCAATATGGCTCAATAAATGTATTGACCTTGCCATTTTAACGCAAAGATACGATCAAGGTTTTAAAAACGTTATTATATATATAATTTCGACTTGCATTTTGATTAAACTTAAATATTAAAACGAAGTGTATCCTTTATTGTCTTATTAGTTTTGTTTCATATGTACACGGTACATATGTTGAAGCATTCGCATCAATCTCTGCATACATTGCAGGCTCCGGAAAAGACTACCAAAGTGGGCAAATTAAAACAGCACCCGATAATGAGGCGTCATCTACTCACCAAGACGTCTTACCCGTGTTAACCTTTGCAATCATAGCTCTTGTATGGAGATGAGATTTGATGGACATCTGACAACGGTTTTCGTGACTTTAAATTACAATTAAACCAGTGCCTTTTGATTGGATTATATTGAATCGATATTAAGTAATTTATTTACTGCCTTCTATCACTCGTTTCAATATGTATTGGCTATATCGAAAATGGTGCATGTGTATTGTGTATAGCAAAAGCAATGATTCCATCTCTGGAATTAATGAAAGTTATGACACTTGATGATAAAAGTGAATAGGTAAGAGTGATTAGATTGAGTGCAAATGCTATTTGAATGTACTGATGAATAAACATTGCGTGGTCATCTAGAAGCGTCTGACCGGACATGTCGCAAATAGAAAACAGCCAGCTGAAGGTAATTACCAGAGGGCATAATGATTGAAGGTGTCAATGCCTATAAAGTGTAAATACATTAAAGGTTAAAACAGTGAATACGTCAAGATATGGCTACTTGCACCTGTAGTTATACAATATATTGTATGAAACTATAATGGAATCTGCATTTGCAAATGAATTGATGTATTTGAGAGTCGGACAACTTGTACAGTTAATCAGGTGTTGGCGTGTTGGCAGTAGGGAAAGGAGTAAGGAACCGTGATTTGAATCAAGGCATGTCTAATGTACTACAAACTCACTAAGGAACATTATATACAAACTACTGCTTACTGGTGTTATTCTCGTGAACGTTTCACTAAATTGCCATCATGTAGATGTAGATAACAGTTTGTTTGACTGTGAAAATGTTAATAATTAATTCCATTAAAATATTTAATTCACAGAGGTTGAATAACTGCTCTAATAATCTCATAAGCAAAGTATATGAAACTCTTATTATATAAATAGTATATGAGTCGATCTGGTTTCAACCTGTTTGATCATATTCATAACCAATATCAATATTTTGCTCGTAATATCAAATTAAATGCAAAATAGTAAAACTTGTGTTGTTTACACAAAAATGTGTTTGTAACCCCTGTATGTGTGTATCTAAATGTATACACAGGGTAACGTACATGTATCCTGTTATTCGGGTTAGATTGAACTATAAGCAGTCCTCTCAATCAAGCAATAACCGATAAAAAGGCGATACGTAACAGTTAACTATTTCCCAGCAGTACAGTTCATGGACATGTCACTTGTGTGATCTTGCAAATCAGGCAAACATGTGCATACATGCATGTACAGATGAATGCATGCATGCATATACATATGAATGCCCGAATACATGCTACATATCGAATGTTGTACATGTAGGATTTGTGATCGTATGTTATCAACTGATACAACTGAATCATCTAGTACTGTCTACTGATACATTAGTACTCTCTACTGATACATTAGTACTCTCTACTGATACACTAGTACTAGTAAAAAAAACAAAGATACAAATAATTGAGCGAAGTTGTAAGTATATGCTAGATTTATATGTTGTTTTGACTGTATATATGTTTGGACATACTGCGCACGTATGTTAATAGGAACTTTAATACATAAGAAAAGCAATGCATTGTTAAGGTTGTATTGTTTGTCATAGACTGCATTAAATAACATGTGGTATGTATTACAGTGATTGATGGTTTAGACATAAGTGGTAAGACATTTCACTTACTTTTCTCGGACTTACCATATAGTATTAAATATTGTCAAGCCGATCACAAGAAATTCTTACGACGTGATTATGAATACTTTTTCAAAGTGAGGCAATTGTCAATCTGTATATACGGGAGATGCATCAATCTAGCAAATTAGATCGGCATTGAAGAGTAGTGAAGCATTCTAACGTCTAGACTACAATTAAATAGTCAATAAAGGTTATTGTCAGGAGAAAATATGGGGGGTACGTCAATCAAAATCTTCAAATTAGATCAGCTTTCATGCGTTTAGCGGTGTCACGAAACCAACATTAGTAGTTTTTGCAGCAAACTTGCTAGCAACAAAGCGAGATTGTAATAGCCCCAACACTCAAGAGAAGTACATGGTCTAGAAATCAGACTGGCATTCATATGACCATGTTCTTGACATTTATATTGGCATGGTATGTATTACTTAAACTATATCAGTATGGTCACAGTATGACAGTACGTATAATAAATACCAGGTCCATTTGCATAAATTTAAAACTATTCGAGCCAATTAAAACTATGCGCACATGGCTATGCGTACCACAACGTTTCATCGCAAGAGGTACCGCCGGACTACCAGTGTAAGGTATTCCTAATTATATACATGTATGTAAATATGTATACTGCAAAGGTTAACCTCTGTTGTAAACTGGCACTAAGGTTTAAAGGGTATGTCCTTTACAGACGTATATTAAAACAGACGTATATAAATCAATGTATAGTAAAGTTGTAACACCGATCTGGGGTGACATGTGACAGTCTGCGCCAAATTGGCGAGTTTCTGACTAATTTAAAATAATTATGTTGTTATTACAGTGTTTACGGGTCCTTTTTGACTGAGTGTTTGATTGCCTATTTTCATTTATTTGTATTTATGTACTTTTTACTCTGTGTTTTTCATTTCCAATAGTTTTATGACATTCACAATTATTCATCTTCATTTTGATTGTTTATTCATGTGCCATTCTCTATGATGGTACGATGGCGATAGTACGATGGTACATCGCGTTATCGCCATCATATTATTGTATCATTGCCATCGTACTATCAAACCATCGTACTATCGCCATTGTACCATCATACTATCTACATAGTACCATCGCAATCGGACCATCGTAACATCGACATTGTATCATCGTATCATCGTACATCGTATTACCACCGCCAACGTATAACGTATACTCGTTATTTTGCCATCGTACCATCGTAACATAGTACATCGCATTGCACCATCGTATCATCGCGTTTACAAGTCGATACGCGATGTGACGATGGCCCTTATGTACTTTAAGCATCTCAAAAACATGCTAAGATTACGGTCCCATGTATAAATACGTTTAGTATTTTTACTACATCAAAAATAAGTGTTTATCCTCGCACGAGTGAAAAGTTTGGGATGTATTACGATCGCTCCGTCGTCTAATGTACATCTGTCTGTATGTTTGTATGCCTGTGTGGGATCGTGTCAGTCCTTATACTTTTCAACGCATAATAATTTAATGACACTTGATAGATGAAGGCGATGTGTATCGTACTAAACTCAGAAACGTAAGTCGAAAGTGAAGTTCATAATTAGGATACAGGGGTCATTTTATATGCATTTATAGTAAACATTCGTTTCCACATAACTACTTTGGAAAGGAGTGCGATTATTTTGTGAAACTTGATACCATTAATGGTTAGACGCTTACTACATCAAGGCTTTACATCAACGGTCAATTAAGTATGCCATTAGTTGGGTCCGAAGTCTATTAAGTACACATATTATCCTGTTGTTTGTATTATTCTACTGGAATAAAATAAGAATATAATATATTAATTTAGATACTCTTGGTTAAATGATTATTCCCAGCAAGACCAGGCATCAATGGCTAAAATTAGGTGATAAGTTTAGGTCATAAGTTCAGGTCATAGGGCAATCATACTATATGCTTTCATTTCGTCAATACTGTGTGTTGCTAAAAGTGCACATTGAACGGAAATCAATTTTCTATTTAAAGTAACGGTGACAATTAAGGACCAGACATTAAACGGAAACCAATGTTCTAGTTATAGTAACGGTGACGTTTGATGACGGCTATTTTGTAATTTCACATGTTTCATTCCCACTGAATTTCCCATAACTGAGTTAAAAGAACCCTTGTTCTAATATGAAAGCACCGATCTATTTATATGGAACACTACATTGTTGATGTTCTCCTCAAACGTAAGGCCATTCACAATTAAAATATTTTGTTATGAAAGGAAACAAGTTCATTAATCGCATTCAATATCAGTCTCTCCTGTGAAGTTAACGTAGTGGAAGTCATAGTATTAACCGTAATTGCATTCATAACGCTAAGTCTTGAGCACACAACTCAAACACAGTCCAAGTATCATTATTCATTTCAAATTACACTACTAAATTAATGCATCAACTTTTCCATGAAAGAACGTTTGATTCTTACCCGCAATATAGGTTATTTGTGTTCATCGTATGACTCATCTTGCCAGTCCAATTCCCAAGAAGTTTAGGTGTCCCGCCAATGAATCTATCTTCACTGAAAGTGTGTTATTTCAAAATTCGTGTTCGCAAAATATATCCGACAAATACCCGAATATCTGTTGTTGGGTTCAACAGATACAACATTGGGACCGTTGTATCTCTGTGATGTTTAATTATTCCATTAGCTGGATCTATATTATATCGTAAACAGTGCAATGGCAATTATAATAATTGTGCGCATAAATTTACGAATATTGTAGGTGGTGATTTTGTTTAAGTGTTTTATAATTGTTAGAGATATTTAATCGTTAAATAAACACCATTCGTACTGGTATAGTATGAAAAACATTTAGTAAGCACATTTTAAAAAATGTTTAAATGTATTCTCTTTTTTATTTCTTTTTTTATGTTTTGAAGAAATGTTCATTACTCATTCAAAACTACGCGATTGTCAATCAAATATTTTGGGCAACTACTTAATTTCGAAAATACATAATGTGCATGAGATGATTTACTTAATAATAAAACGTAATGACATACCAGTGTATGCATGTGTACTATACCTTACCTTATTTTATATTTACCTCGCATCCGCATGGCGGTATTTCCGAGTCTATGACATCATATTCACTTATTCTCATTGTTCTTATTATAAATGATATTATTTTTGTTTTTACTTAATTTTACAAACTATTGTGTAAATAAAACATTGTCAAGTTGTTTACAAAAATAAATGTGATTAATACATGTTAATTATCTGTATTTATTCTTGTTGTCATTTCTTCCCATTCTTGAAAAAAGCATCTCCGAGGCTTTATTAAACAGAGGATGTTACACGATTGTCATTTCATATATTAAACAAATTTGAAACGATTCGGATAAATGTAATAATAATACTATTAATATAAATGTAAAAATTCAATACTTACTGCTTCTTTGGGATCATTAAAAGTAGATATAAAAATCGAACAAACAGGAAAATAGGGCTGCCGTCTTGGAGCAGTCAGTGGAAAAAAGGCGCTAGGGGTTTAAACCAGGTTCTACGGTGCAACAAACCTCACTCTTACCCTATTGTCATCCCAGTGAACGGGACAGTATAAATAAAAATATATCCGCCAGGTAATAATCTCTGACAAACAAGGCAGCATAAATAGGAAATATTAGTAAAACACATAAATGATCATGTATATATAATATGAATACAATTTGTTTGGCTTTAAAGTAAAATACCGCTTAAGCCTCTGTTAGGGAACGTTAGAGGTGTTGCACCTTTAGTACCTCTCGTGAACACTCGTAATACAACCGAGTCTGCTACTTTTCTCTCGGTTGTGATTGTTGCTTCCAATTGATTCACTATTTATTTACGTTTGCATGTATTGATTTGTTAAACTGCCAAAATATGTCAGTTTTGAACATTTGAGTATATTTATAGGGAAATATTATATGCATGATTATTGATAAAGTTAATTTATATATGTGTATATGATATATGCTTTTGTAATTATTAGTATTTGTTTATGTGAATATACATGTATGTGAGCATGTATGTAAATATAGAAATAAAAATCGAACAGGAAAAGCTGCATTCAAGGACGACAATCAACCACAAACACACACAGAAATAAAGAACACATTTAAAGATGAAAAAAGGCAAAATAAGACATCACAAACACAAAAGGGTTGACAATAGGGCTACCGCCCTGGAACGGTCAGTGGCAAAAAAAGGTCGCTGGGGGTTTTGACCAGGTTCTAGGGTGCGCCAAACCTCACCCTTATCCTACTGTCATCCCATTAAAATAGGACAATATAAATAAAGAAATCCCCGCCATGAACTATTCTCTAACCAACAAGGCAGCATCAATAGGCAATATAAGTATAACACAAATATGTATATATAATACAAAAAAAAAAAAATAGCCTAGAAAGCCACAACAAATGTACTCAATAACTTGGCAGAAGCAAGAGTAACAAGAGAATAAATCATTGAGGGCACGACAAGACAAGGCTGCAGGCAACATAACACGTCAAACGTCACCGTCCTTTGGACTTTAGATAGACGTCATCATAGGGTCCACAGCCTGTCCAGTATGTAAACCAAATGTAAATGGGTCCACCACCAAGCATGCAGTGCGTTGCAAAATGATAGAGTCATAACCTCTTTTGATAAACCTTTTAACAAATTTAACAAAGATAGTATGAAAGTGATCATGACCAAGGATCTTACATAGTTTGTAAATCACGTCACCATAGGAGTCAGGTTGTGATAGTCCTTGTCGCAGAAGAGTTCTTAGATTACTTTTATATGTGGAAAGAAGATCAGGGTTACGATAATAACATTTTGCAAAGGTTTAACGAAGTTTATGGTAACGGTAACCCTGATGGAGTAGCTTTTTAGTTATACAAAGAGTACGAATAATAAAGTCCTCAACTCGAGTACAAGCTCTAGAAAAACGAATAGGTTGAGACACATAGACCCCATAAGAAATTATCCGGGGAACATCCCCATCTAAATGGGGATACGTAACAATATCAAAATTAAAATCATCTCTCTTGTCATGTATTTTGCTAATTATTTCACCATTTTCAATGGAGAGATGTAAATCAAGAAAGGAAGCGTTAGTATCGGAAATATTAGCTTTGTTAAGTTGAAGTTCTTCAGGGTATAATATAGTACTAACCAGTAGAAAATGAAGGGTAGTCAATGTTTAATATGTTATCCAGATACCGAGAGGTGTCATTAAAGGCCTCCATAACATCTTCCTGAGTATTTGGTGAAAGACTCAACATGAAATCTCTTTCAATAGCTCTTTCATAAGAAGTTAAAGGTTTGGAGTTGTTTGTCGTGGTGCAGGCACTAGAATTTGAAAAAAAGGTGCAAGTCGTTTAGTATGTGTATGTGCGGATGTGTCTAGACATTCATTCACGTGTAATAATAATAATATTCAGGTAAAATCCTACTGTCCAATATAAACATTTCACAAGATATGTTTACAATATAGTGAACACCTTCACCACTATAGAAGTCTAATATTTAAACGCATATACTTATTGTTTACAATAAAGCATACCAGACTATTTAATTCGTTTCTATTTATTCTTATTGCTTATTAATGTCTTAAATATCACTGTCTTTTATTGTTTTATCATGTGTGTAATTCACGCGTATGGGCCTAATGCTTTGAAAGTTCACGTTACAGTTTTTTTCAACAATAGTGTATCACAGTCGAATACACCTTAAATGATAACATTATTGCATAATTAACAAACCTATGCATGCTTTGTTACAAACATTTACTGTATCTGTGTGGATTTATAATATAATACCGCGGAAGGCGCTGTTTGGGGCGTGAAAGATGTAGCTCCTTATGTAACCTCTCATGAACAGACTCAATAAAACTGAGTCTGTTACTTTTGTCTCTTGTTTGTGTTTGTTGCTTACAAGGGATCCCCTTTTATTATGTATTGACCTACTGCACACGTTTGCACCACTGCATCATCATTTAGAAATTCAAAAATGTCTACCTTCAATATTGCTAACATATTGTTTAACAAAAGACGTATATTTGCACTAGGTTGTGTTCTCACGTCATTTTCACAAACGTAAGCATTTTATTATCTGCAGGCTTTGTGCACACTATTGACTACAACAGTCATAGTCTACATTAAAACCCAATAAATATTCGACATATTTTTTGTTCTACATCCAATTCATATAATTTCCTATACCTTAGACATGCTGCCAGAAAACTATTTCGAGTAAGGCTTGACTAGGGCAACAACTGCAAACTTCAAATTTAATATAGTTTGTCCTAAACGCATACTCAGTAGTTCAAAGTATGTTTATGATGGCAATGATATTAACAAATGGAACGTTTACTCTCGTCTATGGATTGGTGAAGGTGAGTGCAGCGACTACTTACTCTTTTTTACTTACATGATCTGTAATATATACCGTGTAATTACACTACAAAATGCATAGCAAAGGTTGTCTGATTATTAATTTCCAAGGAGAATTAATTATTTATAGGTCAAGATTACAAAGGAATTAAATGAAATACATAAGGTTTAGGGTATGTTTAGAAATTAAAGTGTAGTATGTATAGAAAATAATTGTGGACTTCCGGAAGAAAGCATGAAACTTTGCATATTTGGACCTTTGGGTATGACCTTTAAATAAAAGAGACGAGACACGCCAGGAGACCCATGTCTCCTGGGGAAATGAGGCCCTAAATGGAGTACCCCAATTTAAATAAAGAACTTATTGATCTTTAATACTATATTTATTTTTTTCGGATAAAAAGGTTCGAAATATAAATAAAATAAATGAAAGGTAGTAACAAGATAATATTGAAAGTCGTTTAACTTATCCTACTTTCCTCGTTAAGCATAATAATTATGAGGCCCACAAAAGGGGCATAATTTTTAATTAAGCAGTGCTAAAATGAGAGCTATTGGATTTACCATTTGCTTTAAAAATAAATCACAGCAACGGCATGGCTAATTTTGATCATGAACAGTCCTTAGATTAGTGTCATTCAACTTTGTTAAAATTAGGTCAACATAAATGTTCCAATGAAGTAGTCAAAACTGGACGAACGAATTTGGCCAAATGAGAAACCAAGCAATTCCAACAGCATTGGCAGTACAAAATAAAAGGAAAATAGAATTAAACTCTAACTGACTTGGATCTCTCGAAAGTATAGGTTTAGATGATTGTCATGGGGTTACAGTTACCAGTATATGATTAGTGTTGGTGTCACTGCAGTGCAATCACGTGAGTCACGTAATCTGTTCAATGGTGTAAAATCAATGAAACTATGCAGACAAGCTTTAACTCAATTTCAAAGAACTCAAAAACGAATCAAGAATAGATATCGTCCGGGATGTGAACAGCTGAAGCAGCTACTACAACATCGTTACCACCAAAAAGGAAGACATTCCTGTGAAATGACAAATATACCAGTTCTTGTTAATTTAAAAGTGCACGGAAGAATATTCTGTTCCAGCAAGCCTTACTTTGCTATCAACAGGTGAATAACTGAATTCAGTGAATGTTGTTTATCGGCTCATCGCCACATTGAAGGTTATTTGGAAGGATGTACTAGTATAGCAATCCGAGGACATGCCAGGTTATTTGGAAGGATGTACTAGTATAGCAATCCGAGGACATGCCAGGTTATTTGGAAGGATGTACTAGTATAGCAATCCGAGGACATGCCCAAATACTAATGAATAGAATCCTATGGATCTGTAACACGATTTCGTAGGACAGCCTCCGATATACGGAACCATCTGGTTTACGTCCTCATCTGATGGATGAGGCTAAGAGAAAGTGTCTTGCGCTAAACACATTGATTAAACTCAGTGGCGCAGACGAGGCTTGAATCCATGTACCTCCAGTTTCAAGTTCACCTCGCTATCCACTGGGCCATGCCTACCCTCGACCTTTGAAGAGAGAATGCAAACAATGAGGATGGTAAAGCTTTTTATATATCCACTCTTCAACCATGTATCCATGAAGACTCAGATTACATGCTGCTCCACATATCCAGTGCCTGCCTCATGAAACGAGCGAATATTGATAATGTCGTAGTCTAAGTTGTATTTTGGCTTGGCAATTCGAACCTCGTCATACTTCATCGTACCATAAGCAAAAACCTTAACCGAGCCGTATGCGTCATATTGGGTTGAAAGCCAAGAGGTCCCTGTATCGTAGTTTATATTCCGAGCATGTTAAATGTAGGTATATATTAGTTGATTGTTGATTAGCTGTTCAAATTATTTTCTTTCAGGCAATATCTGACTGTGGCAATGTCTCGTTATTTAGTGGTTTTGGCTGTGCCAAAGCTAAAAACGTTTTTCAAGCATGACATCCGCACCAGATTCAATCGAAGGTGGAGATGTCTCGATGATAGAAAAATTAGTGTTTCTCCTACACACTGGAGTATTCACACGTCTGTACATGTAGCACAGAAACACATGCTCTCTTAGAGACTCAGCCACACAAAGAAATATACGTTCACTAAGCAGTCCACTAGTTCAACATTCAGAAAGGCAATTTTACCAGGCTCGGCATAGTGTGGGCTAAATGCCGTTAAATTGCCCCGGAACTCTAATGCACCCAGACTAGGGTTAGGTTCAGACACGACTTGATCACATTGTTTGCAGTACACTAGCTGAGGGATCAAACATATGTCGTGAACTTATTCGGTGTAAAATATCCTGCTCTAGTTGCTGTAGATGCTGGAAGGCCAACCTCCAGATATTTTAGACAGTCATTATTCTTTATTTTGCCCATCATCGGCTATAGTAAAAAATCCGGGTATTCATCACCTTCATTGATAGTTCTAGTTAGCAAAGAATTTGCATGGCATTAATAAAGAGCAAAAAAATCATCAACGTAAATCTTATTACATTGTAAACGAAGCAGTTTTTTTAAATATTTATTAGGAAAAATAGTAAAAAAAAAGATATAATGATAGCTGAACAAACTGAGTCAGCTTTAAATGAAGTGCACAGTAAATACTTCAAAACAACTTACACGTTTCAACAAACAATGTATGTTTTAACAATAATTTGTATAAACAGATTATGTATTGATGTTTTAATGCAAATTAATGAGTTTTATATTGATAATTAATTGAAATGATATATTCTTAATTTTTTTGAAGTAATTAATGTTTTCCATAACATCAATATGTGTAATGACATAATTTGTGAATAAGAATCATTTTATAAAGCAAAAGAGACGTTCTTCTTTAATAACGTGTTTAAGCAGGAAGTGCCCCCTTTAGGGCCTCGATGGCGTATTTTTGTTAAAATGTATTACTAAATCAATTAAAAGTTAAAATGACAGCTTTAAACTTGATGCTTATTAAATAAATCAAAGTAATATATACGAAATGTTTGTCAGTGCTGTTATGTTGCCATGAAATATGGCTATTACACATTCATAAGACTGGACGATGATAAATTGGCATTGTATCAGCAACATTATTGTAATATGTATCCACTTGCAATGCAGATAGCAATGTATTGTATTACATAAGTAGGTAACAAAATATAAGTTGCAGAAATGCAGTTATCTTTAGGAATTAAAAATGTACGTGTTTATTTTTCAATGGTGTTTAAGCAATAAAATACCCCGCTTTGGGCCTCAATGCCATATTACTCTTGCTATGGTGCCAAATATATATTTGAATGATAGTAAACTTATTAAATGGTATTTACAATGTTATTATTGTTATAAGTATACATTACTTTGATAACAGATTCAGTAAAAGCAGTATATTGTTTTCTATCTGCAAAACATGAGATACCCCTTTTAGGGCCTCATTGTACTGATATAGAGGGGTCCTCACGCCTGTCTCCTGCATTTAACCTAAGGTATAATCAAGCAAAGTTTCATGCTTTCTTCCGGAAGTCCACAATTTGACCACTATATGGCTTGTAGATACCACACTATTAGAGAATTCACTAAATGACATCCATGACGAACTGGAATGTCGGTTATACATTAGATGAAGTAGTGTTCCGTATTCAGCCGGGAGTTGTGTCAGCTTCAGGAAATGTCAAGCAGGTAATCACGCTGGGTATCATTTTCTTATAGCAGTTTTTAACCCACGCAATTTAAATGTCTGCCATTGTTATCCAATTGTGTGTAGCGATAGAAAAAGAAATCATTAGAGTTCATCACAATTCCATAAATAGGAACAATAGTCAACATTCTTTGTAATTTACCTAATTTCGTAGACAGTTTAGACTTTAAACGAAATAATGCACAATACGAAATCGACAAAACAAACGAACACCTTGGAGCAATGGTAAAATCACATTTCTTCTGATAATTTCTAAACACTGATAACAATGTCGTTGAATTGCAACTCCATTTATAAGCACGCCACTGTATTTTAGGAATGGAATATATTCAACTGACGCGTACTTGGCAATTCACGCTGAGCACGTTATAGTACAGTCTAAATGGATTATGATGAGTGTTATATACGGAATTCTCACAAGTAGAGCTGCAATACAGTCTACTGTTTAAATCAGTAAGCAAATTGTGTATAACTTACTTCAACGCTAATTTGTATCTTTTAACAGAATTACCGAGTATATCTAGAGATATCATCATTTCCATTATGTAAAACAAGAGTGTGTGTGTGTGTGTGCGTGCGTGCGTGCGTGCGTTTGTGTGTGTGTTTTAAATGGATTTTAGACTACGGAGTATTGCAAGGCAATCTTGAAATTTAAACTGCTCATGCTTTACAGTAAACATTAAAATACCCACCAATCTAATTAACTGTCACTCTTCTTCTGTAGTGGTATTCAACGTGATCGGTGTAATTTTGTAACTGTTAAATGAGAACATGAATTTGCACCGCAGAAGGCCTTTGCACATCACGCAAAACAGACATTGTTAATAATTTTTAGAGACGAAACATTTTCTTGACAGTGAATTATTTATTTTAATTTGGCGATTATCCTCTTTTCTTTCCTTCCTAAAACGTAATTGCCGATTTACCCTATGTTGTCTTTTTTTCAGGAATGAAAATATACTCATCTCCTTTACTCAAAGACCTAACCAAAAACAGCAATCAAGTTGCGTTTGCTGAATTATACCGAATAAAGTGTTACAATGTAAAAATAACACCAAACTAAGCATACAAACGAGTATGAGAGTCGACCTTTGGAAACTGCCGAACACGACATATACGAAATATTGCAGTCTCGGTTCATGAACGGTAGTGAATTATGCAAGCTTCCACTCACGCCCTCTAGCCCCGGGTTGAGCAGAACTCAATATTCATAAAATCAATAGCACCAATTTTTAACCATCCCGAAGATGGCATGCAAGTCGAACAGGAAATGTAGCATTCAGAGAACACAGTCAATCACAAACACACATTCAAACCAAATATTACAAGGAACAGAAGCAAAGTATGAGAAACTACAACCATTAAAGGGTACTGAAAAATGCCGCTGGGGTTTAAGCTAGGTTCTGAGGTTACCAAATATCTCTCTAATCCTATTATCATTCCAATAAAACACTTAACCATGAGTAATAAATACAGTAACGAATGTAATCACTCCACTTATTGGAATCCTGGTAATATATCTATTTCAATCAAAGTTTTAAACCAGATGTGTGTTGCAATGGTAACAAAAGGCCTAAGTGTGAGATTTGGTGCAACCTAGTATATGGTTTAAAACTTTAGCGGCCTTTTATTTCACCTCACCGTATCAATGTGGTGACCCTGTTGTCAATCCTTTTATGTTTGAGTATACCCGTATTTATTTTCTAAATACGTTTGAATTCATGTACTAGTTGTTTGTTTCTAATGCGTGTGTTTGGTTTACTTGGTTTTGTGAATGTTATATGTTCCGTTCAACGTTTGTATTTACTTTACAACCAACATTAAAATACCCATCAATCCAACGGCGGGGATTTCTTTATTTACACTGTCCCATTTTATTGGGTTGACATTAGGGTAAGTTTTGGTGCACCCTAGAACCCAGTTTAAACCCCCAGCGGCCTTTCTTGGCAGTGACCGTTCCAAGGCGGTAGCCCTATTGTTAACCCTTTTGTGTTTGTGATGTCTTATTTGGCCTTGTATTCATTTTTGAATTTGTTCTTTGTTTTTGTGTGTGTTTGTGGTTGACTGTTGTCATTGAATGCTGCTTTTCCTGTTCGATTTTTATATCTATATTTACTTTCACAAGGATTGTATGACATTCATTGATCCAGTTTTTCTTTAAACACATGTGTTTCATATACAGTGTTGACGGTTTTGTGCTATTAGAAATTTTGGCCCGTTTTATTAGGGTTTTCCTTAACTTTCCTCGTGATCTAGTATTAAACACTATTGTCGGGCTTTGGACCTCTTTTAACCGTCCGTAAGTTTACACATATTATTTCTTATGGATCATTGATACGATTCTATTTCGTATCTCTAATAAATATTAATTGGCCCTTATTCGCTTTTCACAGAATGGTATTACTTTCTAAATGACATAATTATATGAGTCTATTAGTAAAAACACTTAAAATGAATCGTTCACCTCTTCGGTTACCCTCTGCGTCATCAATACAAATTCCACAAAATAACGCTTCATTTCTTAGAACTAAACCATATGTACGCCTTACACCTTTAAATCTTCATTCGGCAACCTCGTTTCATGTTCCTTCTAATAATATTACCAGGATGTTTAATAATGGCTCAAAAGTTTCAGTTACTCCTCTAGGATAACCTGTTTTGAGAAAATGCCATATAAAGCATCCTTTCAGAAATCATTTAGTTCATTCAAGACGCAGGGTGTTTCCCTTTATTAATAAGTGCAATGCTAAGAGGTGCAGTTGTTGCAATTATTTATCTTGCAAGTCCACCATTAAATCGGCTGTTAATGGTAGAATGTTTAATGTATGTCTCGCTTCAAATGTTGATTGACGTACATCTCACGTCATTTATGTTTTGACTTGAGATGCACAACGTTGCAGTATACAATATGTTGGACAAACAGGTCGATCTTTAAAAGTTTGATTTCGTGAACATAAATATAATGCAAAGTTAAAAAATTGCTTGTACCAACACTTTCGTCAATCAGGTCATATTGGTCATAGCCCTATTGTCAATCCTTTTGTATTTGTGATGTCTTATTTGGACTTTATTATTCTTTAATTGTGTTCTTTGTTTCTGTGTGTATTTGTGGTTGACTGTAGTCCTTGAATGCTGCTTTTCCTGTTCGATTTTTATATCTATATTTTAATAACGTTACTGTTCATCCTGTTGAATATATAATTTATGATAATGGTGCTACTACCAAAGGTCTATATAAAATACATATATGGTGCATATTTGATATTGGTGCATATTTATACATAAAATACCTAATGTGCATATTCGATAGTATATAGTATTATATTATACAAACCATATAGCATAAGTGTGCTGGAAAAAAGTATACGAACCATATAATATAAGTGTGCTGAGGGGGAAAAAAAAGTTTAGCAAGTAAATTGCATGGCAAATCCATTTGCACATACTCTGGGCCATGCGTGGCAGTCATTAACAATATAATTAACATAATGAGCAGATATATGCAGACATTGTGTTTGAAATGATATCTGAGTTGAAAAAAATAACACGTTTTTTTCTACGCCGGGATATTATAATTCTAGTCCTTATTTCAAAGGGAGGTAATGTCCATTTTTTTAAAAAAACTTTGGTGCATATATAATGACAAGGTTTAGTATCCGTTGATTTTGTGTGTTCTTATAACTTGAAACCCATAACTGTTATTTAGTGACGTTTTACCATGTTCTTTACCATATTTTATCATATTGAAATATGAAATACGCTGTTTTAAGTAAATGGGAGATAACTCAGATCACAACAAATCAGTGAAAGAGAAGATCACCCTATGTCATGCAAAGGTTTTATAATACTTCACATTATCAAATAGCATGTACTTTCTTTAAGCTAAATGTACATTAAAGCTTCCTAAACTTGTTTTATTTTTTGTCGGTATATATGCATAGTTGAAAATATACAAATGCACATCTTTACATAAAATGCATGAACACATGATTTAACATTTCCCTTCTTCAGTAATCTGTTTGCAGAGTAACATCATATTATTATTGTTATATGTATATTTAAAATAAGATACTTGACACAATAAGAAAAAAATGTAATGAGTTACATGTTTATCAAAAATGAATATATACATCTTGCATGATATCGGTAAATAATATCAATATGTGAAAATGTATATATATATGTTCTGTATGAATATGTTATGGAAGCTTTAGAAAAATAAAAAAAAAATAAAAAAATAATGGTGCTACTTAAAGCTTTAAAATAAAGCTAGACATATAGCAGAACTTAAGTGGATAAAAACCTTACAGACACCATATCCACTCGACCTTAATGACAATATTTATCAACAAGGAAATATATAAAAAAAATCCTAATATTGACATTTTTTCATTATTTTCTATTCGAAAGCGTAACTCTAGGTTTCATGGTCGTAGGCGTGATGGTAACATCAGACGTAAATCGCGTGTAATTATTTCATTCGCTGACTTACATACTATTTTTAAAAAGTCTGGAAAACACTAAGCTTTCACGGGTTACCTCTCTGTCAATTTCTTCTCTTATTAATAAGTTGATCGACGAGGAAGCAGACAAAATATTCATTCACACAGAACCCTTGTATAACACTGCTTCTATAATTCAAAGCTACACATAACATGTTCTCCGATCCCATATTGACAAGGAGTCCAATCATGTCAGGCATATTCTAAACATACTATATCCTAATAAAGGTATAGATTTTAGTATTTTTTGAGATAATCATGTAGTTGATTATATCCCTAAATATTTCGAAAAAATCTGAAAGTCCTGTAATTTGTTATAAGTATAAAAAACCTTTTAGAAATATTATTTTCAACTACAACAAACTACTTTTTTTTCAAATTATAGATACACGTATTAACTTTTATAATACTAACCCCTCTTTACTTCCTCAGAGACCTAGATTTTTCTTTCGTAATTTAAAATAGGGAATTCAAGAATTTCATGATAAATTTGTTTTAGTTCCTGCTGCTAAAGCAGCTGATAATGTAATTATTGTTTGAAGCCTACATTATGTCAATGTTTTATCTCTGGAACTCGGTAACACTAATTCGTATACTCCAGTTCATTCTAATGAGGTTGATGTTGTTTCCATACATATCACTCGGTGCACTATTTTCAAGGCTGGGGTAGACGAAAAGCAGAACAAATTCCCAACTACGTACTGGATTCCTAAATTACATAAACATCCGTATAATTTCATCTATTAGCACTTATAACTTCTCTACACTATATACAACCTTACCACATCAGCTTATCAAAGACAAGCTTACTGCTCTTATTTAAAAAACATTCGCTCTACTAGTAGACCCATTTGTCGAGAAGAAGTTGTCCTAGCCCGGTGCAGGATAGCGCATACACGTTATACTCATTCATATTTATTACAAGGTGAGTAATCACCAGAATGTATACCCTGCTTTGCACCGTTAACGGTCAAACACATCTTGCTGGAATGTGTAGACTTTGATCCTATACGTCAAAGGTATTACAGTGTTAATACTATGAAAGAGTTTTAAATTTGTGAGAAGGTTTATCAAAAGAGGTTATGACCATATCATTTTGAAATGCACTGCATGCTTGGTGGTGGACCCATTTACAGTTCGTCACTATGCGACAGGCTGTAGACCCTGTGATGACATCTACCTAAAGCCCAAAAGGACGGTGACGTTTGATGTTTGTCTGCAGTCTTTTCTTGTCGTGCCCTCAATGGTTTATTCTCTTGTTGCTCTGGCATAGAGTATTTTCTTTGTGGCTTTCTAGGCTATTGTTGTTTTGTATTTATATATACACTATCATCTTTGTGTTTTACTTATATTGACTAGTAATGCTGCCTTGTTGGTTAGAGAATAGTTCATGGCGGAGATTTCTTTATTTACACTGTCCCGTTTTATTGGGTTGACAGTAGGGTAAGTGTGAGGTTTGGTACACCCTAGAAACTGGTTTAAACTTATCGTTCCAAGACGGTAGCCCTATTGTCAATCCTTTTGTGTTTGTGATGTCTTATTTGACCTTTTATTCATCTTTAAATTTATTTATTTTTTCTGTGTGTGTTTGTGGTTGACTGTCGTCCTTGAATGCTGCTTTTCCTGTTCGATTTTTATATTTATATTTACTCAGTATTTATTGACATTCATACTAGAGTATGTTTAATGCTGAGTGACGTCTGTAAAAAGTTGCCCCATCTACAAATCAGTAATGTTATTACTTACTGGTTCTTTGACATCCTCAAGTCCAATATGTGTGGCTTTGAAGTAGAATACAGCTTAAGTCGGTGGTAGTAGGCGAGAGATGTGTTGCACCTTATATAACCGCTCATGAAAAGACTCAATAAAACCGCGTCTGCTACTTTTCTCTCGTGTTTGTGTTCGTTGATTCCAAGGGATCCCTTTATGAGTATTTATTTACTCGATAATCACCAAATACACTCAATTGTAAACACTATCATACTCTACCTAATATATCAGCAGTTTCAAAATCAGTCCTTGATAGCCTTTGCAATACATGACCTTCTAAAATCCAATTAAGACACATGAACCCTCTGTCTGACACACTGTCGAGGTGATATCAATACAATATACAACGTTGTTTTGGCGATAGACATTGACCTTAATTACACAACTTAGCAGAGGATAAATTAATTTTTGATAATTTATGAAAGAATCCAATATTAGTAAGTAATATCAGATTCCGTTTAGGCAATAAATAAAGTTTCAATTTAATAATAAAGTTTAAATGTGATCACCGACTGAGCCCAGCATTTAACACATTCGTGCTACCTCTAATGAAATCAACGTCAGTCATGTACGCGATTGTCTAGAATTGAATGAAGTTTTCCCGAACACATTTCCAAAATCATTTTTACCCACTCTGTAGCCAATGCTGATCTCTAAGGAAATCATGTCAGTCAAACCTGAGACTGCCTATGTTTAACTGAAGCTTACCCTAACGCATTTCCCAAAACGTGAGCCAATGTTAATCCCTAACCTTATCATGTCAGTCATATATCAAACTATTAAGAGTTAACAGTTTCATTTACGTTTTTATATGACCAAACTAATAGTATGAACTATCAATGATAACTGAGACTGTCTAGACTTAAATCAAGTTTACTTCCAAGCTTTTCCCAAACCATTCTTTCCAACAATGGATATTACTGATGTAATCAGCGTCATTCAAACCAGACACCTTTTCCAATTCCTTATTGTTTATAGAGCTCTACCAGAACATTAAAGTGTCTCGTTTGTTAATTTCTCTGAATGTTGACTTCCTTTTGATGGGATATACTTTTATTTACACGATATGTCGACGTGCCGTAATACACCATTCATTCATTGTCAATTTAGGTGTTGAAACAGGCAAATAGCGAGGTTTCGTACACATTGTTTCATTACTAGTAACTTTCATCCATCAGGATGTTTTGGCCATATCCTAAATTGCTTGTATTTTGTCTGAAACTGATATCAATGTTCAGTAACATTCTAAATAAATCATGAGATATGTTATAAAACTACGCTTGCGATTGCATGTGGGAATGGGAAAAGAAAGTATTAGATACATCTGTAGCACCCTCATAATATGTGAGATTTGTCGATGATGTGTAGGGTATATAAACGCATGGAGAAGAAGCATTGAAACAGTTCCATCAAAGGGAAAATAGCATACAACCCAGGATACAAGTAGACCTTAGATTTTCAAAATGAAACATAGAATTCCTGGATACAGATTGCGCTCAGGTACCCCAAATAAATGCAGAACGAAAGCAGAACGAACGCTGAACGAACGGAAAATGAACGCAGAATGAACGCAGAACGAAGTGCGTTTTTCCATATCTTAATATAAAAACATACACCGCGTAAATGGTGTTTTTAAGCATGATTACACTCTTTCAATGTTACTGATTTAAAATGTGAAATATATTTATTGTGTAGCACAAACTTTATATTATTTCAATATAAAACTAAAATAATATTGATAAAAACAGCCGGCATATTTTTATATAGTGTCAACAATGTTAAATTTTGATGAAACTAACATAAATCCGGAAGAAAACAGAATAATCATCGATGTGCAGCACAAAAATAGGACCCATTCTTGAATATGATCAAATAAACATAAGTCGCCCACTCATGATAAAATCACATGACTGGATGTCATCCGTAATTTAATCATGAGAGATGCTGCGATTGGTAAAGGCTGAACGAACAAACGCAAATGCATTTCCTCCATTTGTGCATTTAAACGCACACAAACGAAACGCAAATGGAATGCATTTTTGGGGTATTTGAACGCAACTGGGTCTGTACCATGACTACAATCCACTCAGTCATAATTAAAGCAGACCTGTATAGCAAACCGACAGACACTCACCAATATCTGTTAAACGCATCAGATCAACCCCGTACCGTCAAAAACGCAATCCTATATAGTATTGGTGTACGAATGAAAACGTACATGTTCCGACAAAGAGGACTACCGGAAACATACCACAGAACTCACAGACAATCTAGTGAAAATGGGTACAGAAAACAAGAAGCTAAACACAATTGAAAAAGGTTGACAATCTGGACCGAAGTACCCTAATAAATATGTGCAGAAATATACAGACAGGGTACCACTGGTAGTCACATATTAAAAAAAACTGCTAACATCGGACGAATTTTGAGCAAGAGCTTACCAATTTTTCGTAGATCGGAAATAATGAAAAAGGTCTTTCCAAAACCGCCTTTGACATCCTTTAGACGTGGCAAATATGTGTGCATGGAAAACAGAGGCGCCAGTTTAATAAAGAGAAGAAAGGCTGTCTTAAATGTACATGTATAAAGAAATGCGAGGACATAGATGGATTGTCGTGCACTATAAGCAGAAATGTAAACTGCAAATCGCGCAACGGTATTGCCTAAAATGTGCTCACTGCGAAATACCCGTCTACGTCGGCGAAACCGGAGACAAAATGTATACACCTATGCAAAACCACCTTTCCAAGATCCGAACAAAAGATAACATTGATTCCATCGGCAACAATTCTAACTCTCATGGACACAGCATTAAAGACTTTGGTTTTATTGTTATTGAAAAGGTTATTAGGGAAAATGCGTATTTATAAAGAACTGCCAGAGAAAGATTTTGGATAAAAAAGTTGAAAACAACTTCCCGGACTAAACAAAAATGAATAGCTAAGCTGTCTTTATAATCGGCACACCCATATGAACTATAAATATTGATGATCTAGAATGACTTATATTATTTATTATTACTACACCATTTGTTTATTATTATTATTATTATTATTATTATTATTATTATTATTATTATTGTTATGTGTAGTGATCATGAGTGTGATTGTAGTTTGGGTGATGATTCCCCAGATGGTGATAATGGTAGTGGTAGTGATGGTGGGGATGATGATGATGATTAAAATATTGTTATTATTAGGTCTAACACCTCAATTAGTTTTCCCATAGGGTTACTGTACAGCCTTTTTCAACATCTGAGCATCAATGCTGGGCAGCAGACATTGTTGTTGGTTTAATATCTTCAGTATTGCCAAGACCGGTAATCTAAAACAATAAAATACATAAATAAGTTAGCCAGGTGTTTTTTTTCTCGCTCATGTTTATGTGACCCCTATGGAAAATACAAAACTCATGCACTGTATAACTGAATATGTGGTGCTTCGGTCAAATACTTCTGAAGTTTGAATGAATGAATGGAGTTTTACGGCACGTCGACGCATAAATAGGCAAAAACTGATGAAAGATGGAGAAATGAAGTAGTTATTAAAAAATTAATGTAAATATATAAAGCTAAAACTATTTACTGCAGATGTATGCTAAAGTCAAGAAAAGCCTATTATATATAGACATATGTATATATTAAAAACGATTTATTATTGAATGTATTATTTGCTAATTTCTCTAGAAATATAAAAAGATCGGACGGGGAAAGTAGCATTCAAGGAGGACAGTCAACCACAAAACACAGAAACAAACACGCAAACAGACAAACAAGAAGGCAAAAGTAATAATAAATGCAAACGACATCACAAACACAAAAGGGTTGACAATAGGGGTACCGCCTTGAAACGGTCAGTGGCAAAGTAGGCCACTGAATGAAAAGAAATATAAACAGATCGGACAGGGAAAGTAGCATTCAAGGAGGACAGTAAACCACAAAACACAGGAACAAACACGCAAACAGACAAACAAGAAGGCAAAAGCAGTTGATTTTCTTGTTAAAGATGATTTCCGTTTGATGGGTTTATTTACACTTATCCATTTGGCACTGAAGACATTGTGTATATATACAATCAAGTTAAGCTAACCAGTAGCAATAGGCTGTCTCAAGTCGATAACTCTGTCTTCACCACTAATAATGTTGACTATTGTCCTGTTCTTTGTTTAATTTGCTGTCATTTGATTTAGTCTATGTTGCAGTTCAGACATACGGTGACATTGCGTTTTGGTACTGTGTTTTCTATAAGACCATTGTTGTATTTTTGAAATCAAGTTTACCTAAACTAATTTCATAAACAAATATAGATAAGTTGCTGATATATGTAATAAGCTGATGCAGTTATTAAGAAGTGTATCAAATTAGTAATAAAACACCGACTAAAATCACATTCAGTCATCGCTCACCCGAACTTCTTGACAACATGGTGCAACACTATCAATGTAATTTCTAATACTTTTTATACATTTATTATGATCACACTAAAGCACCGATTCCCATTCAATCAGCGACAAACACATATCCATGACACAATGGTAAACCCTCCAATGGTGTAATCATGTCCGAAGCAATCTATGTTAAATGTAATATTTTCTTTTCATTGGTACAGATCCTATAAACTAACGGAATGTTTGATGATTGCCATAAGTCTTTTATAGGACACTACTTGTACGGGAGAACATTAACTCTTTGAATTGTTTATTTTGATCAAATGAATTCAGACAAAAGTGATCGACCTGAAGTAAGAGAGATATGTTTGTCTACAAGTTGTATACAAAGATAGAGAACGTTAATTTATTAAATGTATATACCGAAATCTACACACCAAGATTACACTTACAAGTGCATGAACTGCTGTTTAGTGAAACGGGAAACACGCTCTTTAGGGTGCTTTAAGGTCTCACAACACACTTCGATTTTACTGTGTTGGCCATAGGCAGTAAAGTCCAATTTTCCATTTTGAATCAAGCATTTACAGTCTAAAAGTATTTTTTATGGGAAAATACAGTTACTGCTGCTCATAAAAATCCACAACATCTGGTACATAGCCCAGTTTTTTTTTTTTAATGTGAGTGGTGGCAGTCAAGGTACTCTTTTCGGCTTTCACTAAACAGTTTGCACCTAAATTCATACGCAATTTGAGCACCCACAAATGTGTCACATTTTGCTGTCAGTGTCGTCTAATCGCTGTTCATCCAATCTCACACTATTATTTTCTCACCTGCAACAAGAAAAGAAAATATCCATGGGCAATTATTAAAATATCTCAAACCGAAGAACACACCCCTACTTTTTATGGTGTAAGAATCATCCTACAGTCACATGCAAGGGAGCTAAGTGCATAGTGAGACCTTCAAGTGGGGCTCATGTGTGTGCATGTCTTCAAAATCATACCCGCAACAACTATAGGTGACTACCTAAGAAAAAAAATAGTTTATAGATACTTTTCTCATAGATTACATGAGTTTACGGCTCAAAATGCAACATGCATCAATTTGCTTCGTGCCATATTCATGGAGCGAAAAAATCAGGAATTTTAATCTGAATCAAGAGTAGATATTATTCAGTAACTTTTGTATTCTAAGAGATTGTGTTCTTAAATTCTGTAGGATTTGTGTTGGATATGTATATAATATAAAAAAGTGTGATGTTTGTCTTTCAGGCAGTGTTTCTTAATTTATTAATTGTTCACCTATGCCTATATATGATTTTTTTTTTTTTTAATTTTTTTTTTATTAAATGGTGCTTTCTGAAACAGAAGTAGTGGTTAGACTTATTTTCTAGTCAAAAATAGTTTATTATATTACCTGTCCTACAATGTCATTAAAGGCCATTCAAGTTAATGTCATCACAGGCATGGCTCCAATAAAACAAGCTCTCCCTTCTACTCTCAAATTGGCATCTTCTACCAGCTTCCTGTATAAAAAGATGAAATGGCTTTTACTTAGCACATGATTACAATATTGATAATAATGTTACTAAATATTACTATTTGAAAACCTAGCCATTTTATAAAACAAAATGTAGGGAAAAAATCAGAAAATATACCCAACACTGATTTAAAAGGGGAACAAATACATAAAACCAGCAGGGGAGTTAACTAGGAAACACTAAATGACACCACAACTTGCTAAAAGCAGAAAAACAACCGAAAACCACCGGCATGCAGATTAGTTTTCAAGAAATTATCACAATACAGATAACGCTTCCAAATGTACATGAACAGCGCTTATCTTAAAAATCTATGAAATTATAACAATCGGTATATTCATACAAATGTCTGTCAATTCCATGTTATATCGAAACTGTTAATTAATCGCACTGAACCGCATTGCATGCACTTCATACATAGTTGTTAAATTCATCTCAAATTACAGTCAGTCAGTCAGTCAGTCAGTCAGAGTCAGTCACAGAGTCAGTCACAGTCAGTCAGTCACAGTCAGTCAGTCAGTCAGTCAGTCAGTCAATGAAAATCAGTGATCAACTGCTTGCGACCGACTTCAGTGTTTCTCCAGACGACACTGTACACCTACTCAAAGCAGTGAAAATTGAATGCAGACCATTCGGATCAGAGCGAAAAAGATAGCAGCATACAGCATATTACTATACGTAATGCAGCACAACACGTAACATGCCAAAAATAAATTCAGTACAGATCTGCGAAAAAAAAATCTAGGCGACACAGGCAATCTTTACCGTGAATAATGATAGAACCAGAATTTAATGTTTTATTATGACGCGAAATTCACTTGAATTTCAATGATGTAATTTGCGTACATTTTTTTTATTCAAACATATATTAGCACAGCTTTATTTCTTAGTGCAAAATAACATTTACAATCAGAATTCAGAACCGAAAACACTTTTAACGCCATTTTTTAATTTACGTAAAAAGAGACGATGAAGAATGTAACAGTACATTAAAGTTTTGTCTGGATTTTTTTCCTATATATAAACAGACACACAATATATTAGATGTTTTTTATTTGACATGACGCGAAATTTGTATGAAATGCGCATGAAAAAATATCACGAGAGAACAAATTGCCTGCGTACAAATGGAATACAAGAAATGAGATGAATACGCTAAAAGCTGGAACGCCTCATTCAGCTAACACCAAGCATGAAACAATTTTATGTCTCGACAAATGTGCAACTGCAAACGACAAATCTTCCCAAAAGACACAGCGGTTCGAAAAAGGTTGTCACGCAACTTCAAAGCAAACAAGGAAGAGCGACTAAGTTAATAAACATATTTGATGAACATTCTCGACAAATAAGACACACCGAACAGCGGTTTTGAAACAACCAATGTCCCAAAAAAAGGACGCTGGACATTAATGGGTTGATACCTCATTAAAGTAGTAGACACATGAGATTAGATTAAATATATTACTTATCCCATGTAGTATGTTAAATGTTGTATGCAAAGTAAAGTTTAATTACATGTTAAAGAACTGTCTTTTAATAATACAATACGAAACTTACTAAACGCTACACTATGCCTATTCACACTCACTATTGTTGGTGGGCGTGTATCTTTAAGATACTAATAAACTAATTTATTCTCAGTTGATCTAATCAATTTATAATCATTTATTGCAGATTCTGCCATCTACCAATGACACCGGATGAACCACATCCGATGAATCAAAACGTCATGATAAGCAATGGTTTGTCAATATTAATTATAAATAACATCATGATAAGCAATGGTTTGACAATATTAATTAAATATAAATTCATGATAAGCAAAGGTTTGACAATATTAATTATAAAAGAAAGTATTATTTTGCATACAGGTATGCATTACACATGACATGTCAAATATATTTGAACTTGATGTCAATAAGATATAATTTCTGAGCAAAAAAAAGAGTAATAACTATAAAAAATATATATACTTCATGTTCCCGAACATATGTTTTAATATAGTGTGTTATATAGATCTTTGTTTATTAATACTGAACAGTTATATTCTCTTAAATGACTTGGTGCATAATGTTTTGTGTTATAAATATGCTTTTATTATGTATTTTACATTGATGACACTGAAATAAAGAGTTATTAATATATATAATATAAAATAAAATATGAATATGTTTCATATTTCGTAAAATAAAAGGACGACATAACCACAATCTCACAATACACTTCGATTTTATTGTGTTGGCCATAGGCAGTAAAGTCCAATTTTCCATTATGAATCAAGCATTTACAGTCTAAAAGTATTTTTTTGGGAAAATACATTTACTGCTGCTCATAAAAATCCACAAAATCTGGTACATAGCCCAGTTTTTTTTTTTTTAATGTGAGTGGTGGCAGTCAAGGTACTCTTTTCGGCTTTCACTAAACAGTTTGCACCTAAATTCATACGCATTTTGAGCACCCACAAATGTGCCACATTTTGCTGTCAGTGTCGTCTAATCGCTGTTCATCCAATCTCACACTATTTTTTTCTCATCTGCAACAAGAAAAGAAAATATCCATGGGCAATTATTAAAATATCTCAAACCGAAGAACACACCCCTACTTTTTATGGTGTAAGAATCATCCTACAGTCACATGCAAGGGAGCTAAGTGCATAGTGAGACCTTAAATAAACATAGCAATTGTTTAAGCAAATATCAAATTGACCTAAAGCCCATTGGGACGGTGGCGTTTGATGTTTGTCCATGATCTTTCCTGTCGTGCCCTTAATGGTGTATTATCTTACTGCTCTGGCTTCTGCCAAGTCATTGGGTACCTTCATTGTGGCTTTCTAGGCTATTGTTTTTTTGTATTATATTTACACGAGCATATTTGTGTTTTACTTATATTGCCTATTGATGCTGCCTTGTTGGTTAGAGATTAGATCATGGCGGGGATTTCTTTATTTACACTGTCCTGTTTTAATGGGATGACATTGGGGTAAGTGTGAGGTTTGGTGCACCCTAGAACCGGTTTAAGCCCCCAGTGGCCTACTTTCCCACTGACCGTTCCAAGGCGGTAGCCCTATTGTCAACCCTTTTTGTGTTTGTGATGTCGTTTGCATTTTTTAATACTTTTGCCTTTTCGTTTGTCTGTTTGCGTGTTTGTTTTTGTGTTTTGCGGTTGACTGTCGTCCTTTAATGCTGCTTTCCCTGTCCGATATCTTTATCCTTGTTTAGAATAGTTAATGGCTAGGCATTCTTTATTTACACTGTCCCGTTGTATTGGGTTGACAGTAGGGTGTACATATTTTACTGCAAATAATAACGTCATGTATAAAAATATACCTAAA
Organism: Cyrtodaria siliqua; assembly: GCA_037043455.1. NCBI lineage: Eukaryota > Metazoa > Mollusca > Bivalvia > Adapedonta > Hiatellidae > Cyrtodaria > Cyrtodaria siliqua. The sequence continues at coordinate 178,419 of JAWPHD010002481.1, forward strand.
CATTGGCAAAGAAATAATCTGGAATAATGCTCAAATACAAATCGAAGGAAAAACCCTATTTCATAACACATGGTTTAATAAAGGAATAAAATACATAGAACAAATATATGATTACAGGAAAAGAGATGTATATACATTTGTAGAATTTAGTGAACTTTATGACATACCAGTTACAGATTTTCTCAAATATAATCAACTTATTTCAGTTATTTCGAAACAGTGGAAAGATCGTTTTAAAATTGAACAAATTAATACCGAACCTTTACTAAACAAAACGTTAGAAAATTAATTACTTCAGAAAAGGCAAACAAGTTTTTTTTACAACTTCCAAATAAACGAAGAAACAATACAGAAAACAAACCAACAACAAAAATGGGAAAATACGTTAAACAAAACCGACCTTAATTGGAATAAAATATACACAAATCCGTTTATATCCACAATAGACTCCAAACTAAGACATTTTCAATATAAATAATCCCAACTAATAAAACGTTGATAAAATACAAGTTGGCAGGCTCCAATCTTTGTAACTTTTGCAATATGAACATTGAAACATTAAACCACTTATTTTGGGAGTGTATGCATTCTGGCAAGATCTTATGATATACTTAAAAACTGTGAACATTAATTTAAATTTAATTTAGAAACAATATCATTTTGTTAAACTGATTCAACAGTTGTAACAAACTATATAATTTTGTTAGCAAAATATTTTATATTCGTCAACAAATGTCTAAATACAGATCCTCATTTTATATTTGTAAACAATATCTGTTTTAACACATAGCAATCGAGCAAGAAATATCGCTTTGTTTAAACAATATTTATTTCACAATGTTCACATATATTATATACACATTATAATAGTAAGGATCTGAAAACAAGCTTATCAAAGCTTATATAAATTCATCTCCTTAAAGAAATATCGCTTAAACAGGATAACCAGGATAAATTAGAACAACATGTTAAAAAATGGAGAGTCTTTCTCCAACAGAATATTTAAAATGATACGAATTGGAAAAGCTACAGATCTCTATATCTCTCTCATATTCCTTCTCATTTTAGTAACAACCTGATGATACTCAACTTAAAAAAGTTATTTCATACGATGAAAATCACAGGGATATGGTTACCGAAGGTCCTACCTTCGGAGAAACTTGTATTAGTAGTTAAATGTGTCACACTAAATGCACTGCTATAATTGTTTTTGCCGATATACATAATATGATAATCATATTAACACATGTATTTTAAAAACAAAATTATATATCTTTATAAATTACAAGACACATATATGTTTGAAAATTCCCTGTACAATAATGTTAGTTATGATTTGTATTATGCAACACATTAATGAAATAAAATATTAAATTAAAAAAGAAAAAAAGTGTGAAGTTTGGTGAACCCTAGAAACTGGTTTAAACCCCAAGCGGCCTCCTTTGCCACTGACCGTTCCAAGGCGGTAGCCCTATTGTCAACACTTTTGTGTTTGTGATGTCTTATTTGGCCTTTTATTTATCTTTAAATTTGTTCTTTGTTTTTGTGTTTGTTTGCGGTTGACTGTCGTCCTTGAATGCTGCTTTTCCTGTTCGATTTTTATATTTATATTAACATGACTCAAACTGGTTGTCACATTTTCCTCCATCGTCAACTCATGGCAATATTAGTACGGTCAAAATTGTATTTAGAGACCCCTAAAGAAAAGGCTAAGATTGTTCTCTAAACGGAGATGGTCTCCTAATACATGTACATTTTAATTACAACAGTACTATTTGGAAATGAAACGTTGGTCTATTAAAGTAGGTATCTTAGTAGAGCAGAATTGACATTTAACATAATTCAATGTGTTGCATATATTTTAAAACAAAGATGGTTATCTTGTCGTGTTGCTAAATTAAGTTTAGATAGTAATGTATTTTGCACATTTGTGAGATTCTGTATGTAAAGTCTTTTAAACCCCCAGCGGCCTTTTTTTGCCACTGACCGTTCCAATGCGGTATCCCTGTTGTCACCCATTTTATATTTGTGATGTCATATCCCCCACCTTTTTCATCGTCATAGTTGTTATTTGTGTGGTTGACTGTGGTCCTTGAATGCTACATATCCTGTTCGACATTTATATCCACATCTAAACACGTTGTTTTTCACCTGAAGCACGTACTTGTAGATTGTATGCAGAAGTTTCAAAGATAGTCCATAATCATGATAAACTAAGTATTTTTTTTATAGAGATTGTGTATCTCTTTACTATGTTTGTGAGTATTTGTATACTCTCCGTCTAGTATTTGCAGTCACAAAACCTTATTATGCGTATTCTATATTTAGATACTTAAACGTTACTATACTATTCTAAGGTTACAAAACCTCTCTCTCTAATCCTAATGTCATTCCAATGACCATAAGTAATAATACAGTAACTAATGTAATCACTCCACTTATTGGCATCCTGGTAATATATCTAGTTCAATCAACATATAAAACCAAAAGTGTGCTATGATGGTACCAAAAAGCGTAAAGGTGAGTTTTGTTGCAACCAAGTACCTGGTTTAAAACTTTACCCAGCGGGCACAACAACGTTGAATCAACGTTGAATCAACGTCATGTATCAATGTTGAAACAACGTTGATTTATAGTTGGATTTGAAAGTTTATTGGACGTTGAAATTCTGACGTTGAATCGCCGTTGAAATTCTAATGTTGAAACAACTTTGAAAACCAAACGTTGAAACAACGTTAAAGAACGAATGCTAAAACAATGTTGAATTATAGTTGGATTAATGTTGATGTGGTATGTAATGCTAGTAATTATGTTTAGCACCATATGGTCATATTGACAAGCTATAATCACTCAGGGCTGCGGCAATTCCAGGAAATCTCTGACTTTCGAATCAGGCTGGGTTTTGAACTCGTCCGAGCTTTCATTGCTAGAAAGACCCTCGCAAAGACCTACAGCAAGTACAGCTAAAAAGTATCAGACTGCTAATAATCAATTAACTATAACTTAAATTAGTCGTGGCGAGCAAAAAAAATAATCAAATTTTCTAACAAATACTTTCCTGCTTGAAAGAAAATATACAAATGCTCGATCATATAGTCCTTTGATATACCGTTCATGCTACGACTACAATAGCCATTGCATGCAGTGTGAACCCAGAACTCGCAGGCTGATGAGGGTGTACACTTTCTGGCTGCTCATCAGTCATTTCTCCAAAACAACCCTTTGTATCATAAATGGAAAGGTCCAAATTTAAAGAAAGGACAGTCCATTATGCATTCATAGAAGGGTAAGGGTTTTATTTAATGTAAAATATTGGGGTTTACGAGAATACCTCACTACAAATCGAATCAATCACCTTTAATAATAAAAAAAATCAATATCTATAACGAAAGCAACTGTTAAAAGATATTTCTGTAAATATGTCAACAATACAAGTCTAGCTATTTATAAATTGTCGAACATCGCAATCAAGTGACAATTATAATCTACACCGCAATCACATGACAATAACAATCTCCACAGCGACCACGTGACAATAACAGTCTATACAGCGATCATGTGACAATAACAATCTCCACAGCGACCACGTGACAATAACAGTCTATACAGCGATCGAGTTGCAATAATAATCTCCACAGCGACCACGTGACAATAACAGTCTATACAGCGATCATTTGACAATAACAATCTCCACAGCGAGCACGTGACAATAACAGTCTATACAGCGATCATGTGACAATAACAATCTCCACAGAGACCACATGACAATAACAATCTCCACAGAGACCACGTGACAATATCAGTCTATACAGCGATCATGTGACAATAACAATCTCCACAGCAACCATATGACTAACAATCTCCACAGCGACCACGTGACAATAATTCTACAATTCGATCATGTGACAATAACAATCTACAGTGATCACGTGACAACAGTCGCTTACACAAATAGCACATAATGGTCAAAATGCATAAATGGCAAAATTTATGAAAGCTATAATGGATATATATATATTATTTAAATGCTGCGATCGTTTATAGGGAAATCCTTCATGAGATGGTAGTGTTGTAACTATTCCTTTAAAATGGAACAAACATGACTACCATCTAGTGAAGGATTTCCCTATATAAATCGAGCCAAGCAGTTACATAATCTATTTATTACATTTAAAATCTCTTTGTGTATAATTTTAACCTAAGTTATTTGTTTTATTGAACGTTAAGGGTGGATAACGTCAACGTCAACAACACTTTATTCAACATCACAGTTATTTTTGTGTTCGGAGTTAATATTTAGCGAATATGAATATTCTTTAACTGAAAAATCCTAATCTTTCAGAGTCTGAGACGTAGACGTGTAATAAAAACATTTCACTACTAACACTTTGGACGGGATGTGCACCTTAGTTGAATAACATCTGTTAAATATTAAGCTATGAAGTGAACAACTTCTCATTCGATCGTTTTTTTCCAGTTTTTTTCCGTGAATCCAATCAAAAAGTCAAGTGGTTTCGCCACATACACAAATCCTTCCGCCGTAGTAGTTTGATTGTCCTTGTCCTTGAATTTTCTCGTGATAGTCACCAGGCCATTGAGTCCTTTCCTGGGCACCCTTTCAATCATGCACGTTATGTACACAAGGTTATACAATTTAAGCACTAAAGCTACTAGAAGCGCTAGTTCAAGCTCAAATCAAGATGGATATAAAAACATAGCTGGGGCCAGAATTAACGATTGTTTGTTTGCCGTCACCTGACTCAGGATTTTAGGTACTGCGAAAGTATGGCTGATGGGGTCATTGTCGTATCGTGTACCACAGAAAGGTACCCGGGGTACATTTATGTATACAGAAACGTACTCGAAAATCTTTGAATCCAGAACGGTCCCCAAATATACAGAAACGTACCCGGACAAACAAGATCTCATTGGCGGAATTGAAACAATTTAGAACTTGATAAACAACTACTTAAGCAATATTGTTTATCATTAACTATTGCACTATTTTTCTTAAAAACATATTTAGGCTGCCATAGTTAATAATAAAATTTAGAACATATTGTCATAAAACCGGAAGTTGTAAATCATCAAACCCCGCGCAAAAAAGTACACAAATATACAGCTCGTAATTCAAGAATAATTCAATGTAGGAATCCCTGTACTTTTATTTCCGAAGCCCCCACCGGAAAAACACACGCAAACTTGGGCGCATTGGGAATTCTGATAATCGAATCATCAAAAAGGGATATCAAAATATAATTTGGGCGCCATTAAATACGTAAATACATTAAATATGTAAGCTAAACTTTTAAAAAAGTGAATCGTTAATGAAAGTTTTGTTTCCGTGAAGTAACAGAACGCGTTACTACCGCGCTTTACGACATTGTACTCTCGCGAGATTTTGTCTCGGGTACATTTATGTATAATTGGGGGCCTTTCTGGATTTCGATAATTTTCGGGTACATTTCTGTGGCATAAATTTAACGCGGTTGCCTTTCTGTAGTACACAGTACGACAATGACCCCATCAGCGAAAGTTTGCTATCTTTTGGACGGGATGTAAAGCCTTCGGCACTGTTTGCAGGGAGAGCCACACACATTGCATGCAAGATCTCACCGAAATTCTTAATCCAAGCATTCTCTGACCCTAAAAGCCTTCTTTTTTTCCTTTTTGTGTTTGGCTTTTTAGGCAGATGAAATATCATAATCGTAGAAAGGGCAGGTAAGGTCAGAGAATGCTAGGATTATTGTTTTGGGGGTGGGGGTGCATAAAACCCTTCCTCCGAGAAACGAGGCTGCATTGATAATCAGAAATTTATTGTGTGCAGAATCGGAATAGAACATTATCCTCAAGAGACTGGTCGTTGGAGAATATTTTTTGAAAAAAGGATAGAAAAACTTCAAAAGGTATGGGCCCATTCCAACGAGTACGAAATGGATCGGGATTCGTTATTGTGCGCAAATATTTTACACAATCTTTTCCCATCAAACAAAGTAACACTGACTTACCACTTCGAACTTGATCACCGACGCTTTTGGAATATTGAAATAACTGTACTAAAACGATTTTATACACACATTTCTTTGTAAACAAGACACACTCTCAGTTTTCTGCGTGAAATTTTATACCCCTGCACTTGATTGGCTGGGTCAGCATTTCCGTTAGTGGCCTCCTAGTGGAATCCAGGGGAGGTAACATCTGTTATAAACTTCCGACTTCGAATCATTAGGATACACGTTCTACGGGTTACGCTGCCTTTGCAATAAAACGTATACGACATTTTATTGTTGCAATTAGGCCTAACGTACGTTACTTGCAAAACGAATACTTGCAAAACGAATTCCGCGGATGCAATTCGTCAATATATATGTAAATAAAGAGGACATTTAAGGAGTACAGTATATAATTCTGCAATGATTAATGGTGTTATCTATCACATTCCATTTACCTACACCTCATTAAACAATTATATGATTGATATATCATATATATATATATATCCACAATGTTGAAAGGTCAACCTCTTTTATCAACGTCTATACAACGTTACAATTCTAACGATGTTCCAACGTTGAGAACCAACGTTGATACAACGTCAGTACTCATACCCATACAAGTTGATGGTTGAAGGTTTAATAGGGCAACGTTGATTCAACGTTGAAGTAACGTTGATCGACGTCGTGACCAGAATCCAGCCACATCTCAACGTTGAATCAACGTCGTGTGCCTACAGGGTAGCGGCCTTTTATTTCATTTGATCCCACCAAGGTGGTGTCCCTGTTGTCAACCCAATTATGTTTGAATATTTCCGTATACTATTATTGATTAAGTTAAATACAACTATCCAATTTGGCTGCCAAGAAAGATGACTGTCGTGACGTAAACATATAAATAAATTGAAATCTAGATCAGCTTGGAAACTGATTTTGGTGTCTATGACTAGGTTTGGGGGATCATCTTGGTGACTTAACTTGTTTATTAAGCTGTTTTAGTTATCTAGCTACCTTAAATACACACCCGCAACAAAATACATGTATACGCCACTTATAGATATGGTAAGAACAGATAGTAATGTATTTTGCACATTTGTGAGATTCTATATATACTGTCTTTTAAATCCTCTACACCTCAGGATGTATCCAAAAGAGAGGGATGCAACTTCATGCACTAGCCCCCTTTCAGGTTTTTAGAAGTGGCAATCATGGAGTCCCATGATGTTGTCTGGTCATCGCACAAGAGAAAATATAGCGTAGTGACTGACTGTGGAGGGGTCAATCACCAAGATTGAAATGCGTTGTAAAGTGTCGTATCCTTTTCTGACGAATTTCCTGATTAACTTTGTAATGGGTCAGGATATCCGCTACACCTCCGAATTTCCGAAGTTTATATAATTATCACATCTCCATAGAATAAAGGTTGTGATATGCCTAGTCGCAGAACTCTTTTATGTTGGTGTTGTATTTCTCCAGCAGGTTTCCGTTGCGGCGACAAACGAAGACCTTTTCGAAGATGTCTACTTGTAATAACTTGATTTCGATAATTGAAATCATTAGCATCGTTATATGCCAATTAAGACAAATCATAAATAATAAATGCAGCTCGTATGAAATCCCATGTACATGACTAAATCCCGATGAATATCCAGTCGGAATTATAAACATCGTCTCTGGGAGTATATCCCGGAAACAGTAAATTTTACAGTAAATGTTGTCAATACAGTCGCTATTAGTAGAAACAGATGAATACCTATGAAACGTATTGGTCTGAAGTGTTCAACGGGCCTTTAACCAACAAGGTTATGAGCTAAAACAGCTGTCAAGTCTAGATCTGGTTCAATTTTTCACATCCAATTTATATAGTTTAGAGGTTGAGCACTATCCTGAACCTTAGAAAAGCATGAATTCAGTATTTTCGATGGTTTAGACGTCCTATGAATAATTAATTGACTGTCAAATGGTACAGTTCAAGATATTGTATTTACCAGTTTTGGAGCTATATTTCTAACTGGTCAAATGTGAAGCCTCTTTCTCTCCCGTGACAATGCAATCAGATATAAAGCCACCAGAGCTAAACCATTAAGTGGCCCGTCTTAATTCTATTGAGTTATTGGAAGGCTTATATTAGCAGGATTTTATAACGGACATTTCAACAAGAAAACACACACGTTTGAAAACATCTTTTACTGGAAACATGCGATAACTTTTTTAAAATCACCAATTAAATGCTTTAATTTTATAATCTGTAAATTTTTAAGTTACAAATAAGGTTTTATTTCATACCCAAGCCAAGCCCGTTTTGGCTGCTTTGAGAAGAGGTTGGATGCAGTATGAACGTTAATACTCGGACAACGTAATGTGATATCCTTAAGATGATGAGATGCGGTTATGTATCCTGTTAAACTGCGAGATGTGGTTGTTACACTGCAATGATTTATGTCTACACAACATGCCAAGCAACTGTTAATATAGCTCGGCTAACTACGAGTCTAACGATAAAGATCTCGGCGATGATATTCAGGTCACTAGTCAACCAGATGACGTATGATTGATCTCGTTAACTGAAACGTCCGTTATAAGCCAATATAAAATCCTAATATGATTGTGTAAACATCTCGGCAGCATGTTTTCCCAAAAGGTGCAAAACAGCTTGTAAACAAGGTAATGTTAACTCATGGTTTTGCCATCCCCAATGATGCATTGATGGTAGCAGTCTCGACAGCCATACATCTCTGTTTTAAGATATGATAATTATAGAAGTTAAATGAAGAAAATGGTTCCTTTGCCCGATGAACCTAGCAGAAATGAGATATAGGGTCCTATAGAAACCACAGCGTCCGAACGCAATGGAATTTAGGTCCGCACTGTACAGCAAACAAGGACTGAACGTCTCACTAGTGAATTATTCAACACTATATAACATATGTAGAAATGGTCACTTGCGGACCACTGCGAACATACTTTAAACTGTCCATTGGTCTTTAAATCTCCCCTCAATCTGCAAACCTTCCTCTGAAGCTCAGAATATCCACAAAAAATCAAATGTTGACCAGATTAAATTTTTTTAAATTCCAGTCTTTTTCAGTACCCCTCAAAACTAGCTCCATTTCACTGATAATTCAACTGTATTCCTACCCATTTTCAAATTATCATATCTTCCTCGAAAATCACCCAGTGGCATCCAAACTTGGCAGAAGTCATGAACATGTTCCAATCTTGTCACCTGAAAACAGAAATAAGAGAATGATTGCACATTTCCAAGTTCAGAGCAAACCGATTAACACAGCCCTAGTTTTTTACGGTGTAGGAATCTTCCTACCGTCCTGCCCAAGGGAGGTAATTCTGTAGTGAGACCTTTAACTGAATTATTTTTTTGACATAAGACTCAAAACTTTATCAAACAAAGTAACAATATTGACGAACATAAAATGACGTTACTTGGTGTTATCCGCGGACTATTTTTAACAAAATGGCATAAAACATGAAGCCGGTCACATTTGCTTCAAGTCAGTTTCGGACGACTTGAAAATGCACAGAACTGCCACGACATATCAACCGCTAAACTTGAATATCTTCTATACTTGTTAAAGAAAATGTTTGAAACTTTTAAGTTTTGCTGTTATATGATTGCTTTATTTTATCATTGTATTAAATTTACTGTGTATGTAATATTACCTAATTCAAGTGTCAAAATGCATGCCCTTATATGGCAATTTATTGGTTTCTTGAATAAATGCTTTATTATTCGAACAGTACATCATCTTTGACTTATCATTTCTGCTTCCAAAGAAACTTCATTGTTGGTAGATAAGCTTACTTGTAATTGTAGTGGATGGCTAAGCTGGATTGATGAAATCCTAAACCTTCCTAACCTAATATGGTTAGATTTTTACGCCAAAACGTAACGTTATTTTTATGACGTCATCTTCATGATGTCATCATTTATTATGTTATTCAGGGAGTAAATGGAGTTTGTCTTTGAAGGGACATAACTTGAAAAGAGATTATTACAGAACAGAGCTAGCTAGGAAGCAAGTTTACTATTTATAAAAAGGAGTGTACTTGGAATAATGAAACATAAAATATCACACTTTAAGAAGGGAGTCGACCAAAATAGATTTAAACCACTTTCAGGCAGGTGGTCTGATGACAAGCCGACAGTGACCATTAAGAGACTGACTAAAGACGTGTATGATAGTCTCCTAATTCAGGATAAAAAATCAAATGTGCTACTGTGTGGAGCTGTAGACAAGAAGATTCCAGCAACAATGACCTTGAGACCAAGCAAGGCTGCCAAAACGCCTATAGAGCAAGCACTTATGTATAGTACTAAAGCTGAAAGTGATAAGAATGAACTGCGTACATACCGTATCTTTCACCTTGGGAAGACTGCTGACATGTTCTTTGAAACGTACTCTGATCACAGATCCTGGGATGGCACCTGTCAAGGGAAATTAAGCTTTGACTTGAAATTTGATAAACAGATGGGGTTAGGGTGGTGCGAGAGACTGAAATGTCTTAAATGTGGGTTCGTTGGCAAAGAACATAAGCTTTATGAAACGGTGAACACCAATCGACCAGGACCAAAAGTTGCCGACATAAATCTGTCAGTAGCAGTGGGGTTAATGGACACAAAATCTGGCCCAAATGACTTTCGGTACTTGATGACATGCCTGAAAATTCCACCACCATCTTACTCATCTATGCAAAGCCATAGCAACATTGCTGCTGACAAAGTTTCGGAGGTGGCACATGCTAGTTTCAACCGTGCAAGACAGCAAGTCCGAGAAAACAACGTCGCGTGTGGGTTTGAAAAAGACGCCTCAATTCCGGGTGGGGTAGACTCCCAAAATAACAACAGTCTGAAGTCAGCAGGGGAGACAACTCCAATGCAGCCAGCCACTCAAGTCAGCACTACCATCATAGAGATGCAGACAAATCTAAAGAAAGTGATTGGCATGCACATTGGCAGTAAACTTTGTTCCCACTCGGACAACAGCGCATGTAATGCGAGGTCTGGATGCAGCAAATATCTTCAGGATACCGACCAAATAGGTAAGTTTCATAACTATTAATTACACATTATTTAATTACCACACCACACCACACCACACCACACCACACCACACCACACCACGCCACACCACACCACACCACAACACAACACAACTCAACACAACAACACAACAACACAACACAACACAACACAACACAACACAACACACAACACACAACACAACAACCACACCACAACATAACACAACACAATACAACACAACACAACACAACACAACACAACAAAACACAACAAAGAACAACAACACAACAACCACACCACATCACACCACATCACAATCACAACAAAGATAAGATAGATAGATAGATAGATAGTTAGATAGTTAGTTAGTTAGTTAGTTAGTTAGTTAGTTAGTACTTGATAATATAATGAAAGGGACAAAAAACAACAGCTAGGGTGGTGAAGACAGGGTTACCGACTTGGAACGGTCAGTAGGCAATAAGGCATACTGGTTAGCTTGACTCGAGTTTATATGCGCACACTCCTCGCTATAATAGGACACACCAAACGTATTATGTATAAGTCAAGATATGGTCATTTTAATGTCACGGCAGACATCTTGGATATTGGTATTTAACTTCTATGTAAGGTGAATCTAGAACTGAATTTCTAGACCCAAAAAACCTAGTCTATGACACCAAAGTGATTGTCCTAGCTAATGTAGAATCCAAGATATTGTCATGTTAGTGTTAGTCATCTTGGATATTTTAAATTATAAGAAATGTCGAGTCATAAATGGATCCTTGACCCCATAAAACTAGACACCAAAATGATTGTCGTAGCTAATGCAGAAGCCAAGATATTGTAATTTTAATGTCAAGGCAACCATCTTGGCGGCCATCTTGAATATTTCAATTTCCTCAAGGATGCCATTCAGATTCAGAATCAGCATACCTTAAATATATTAAAACCATCAAAAAATATTGTGCGGACGATAACTTTGGGTCATGGCTTAAACCGGCGTTTGACCATCTGACTTTTATGAAAAATCTGGGATTAATTTGATTTGGTCTATCACAAATTCAGGAGACGTTCTTGATAAAATTTGTAATAAACGTCAAGTTTCATCTATTAGCACTTATGACTTCTCTACACTATATACAACCTTACAACATCACCTTATCAAAAGCAAGCATTTTGCTCTTATTAAAAAACATTCGCTAGGGAAAATACTACATTTTTGGCCTGTAATAATATTAGAGTATTTTTACTAACGGCAGTTTAGACAATTACACTATGCCAAGAAGTTTGTAAAACACTCATCTTCCTATTAGATAATATTTTCGTCAGATATGGAACGACCGTTTATAGACAAATTGTTGGTATCCCTATGGGTACGAACTGTCGCAGATTTGTTTTTATATTGCTATGAAATAGATTTCATGTTGAGTCTTTCACCAGATACCCAGGAAGATACTATTGAGTCCTTTAATGACACCTCTCGATATCTGGGTGACATATTAAACGTTGACAACCCTTTCTTTTCTAATATGGTTAATAATATATACCCTTAAGAATTTCAACTAAACAAAGTTAATATTTCTGATACTAATGTTTCTTTTCTTTATTTACATCTCTCCGTTGAAAAAGCAAAAAATATGACAAGAGATACGATTTTAATTTTGATATTGTTAATTATCCCCATTTAGATGGGGATGTTCCCCGAGCAACTTCTTATGGGGTATATGTGTCTCAATTTATTCGTTTTCCTAGAGCCTATACTCGAGTTTAGGGCTTAAATATTCGTAATATTTGTATAACTAAAAGGCTACTCCATCAAGGTTACCGTTACCATAAACTTCGTAAAACGTTTGCACAATGTTATTATCGTAACCCTGATCTTCTTTCCAAATATAAAAGTTATTTGAGAACTCTTCTGCGACAAGGACTATACCAATCTGACTTCTATGGTGACGTGATTTACAAACTTTTTAAGATCCTTGGTCATGATCACTTTTATACTATCTTTGTTAAACTTGTTAAAAGGTTTATCGAATGGCGTTCTACTAGGATAGGGCATACACGTTATACTCATTCATATTTATTACAAGGTGAGTAATTACCAGAATGTATACCCTGCTTTGCACCGTTAACGATCAAACACATCTTGTTGGAATGTATAGACTTTGATCCTATGCGTCAAAGGTACTACTAGAAATCAGACTATATAAATCATTATAATAATCAGACTTTATGAATCATTATAATATGTTCTTATATATATGTACTTGTTTATACACCCGCTGACGGGCATTGGTTGATTTGCCTTTATACATAGTTTATATTACTACCATAACATCCCTTATTTGTAAATAGTTTTATCTTTATATATTTACATTAATTTTTATTTATTACTGCATTTCTTCATATTTCATCAGTTTTTGCGCCCAACATGACCTATTTTTGTGTCGACGTACCGTAAAACACCATTCATTCATTCATTCAAAAGAGGTTATGACCCTATCATTTTGCAACGCACTGCATGCTTGGTGGTGGACCCACTTACAGTTCGCCACTGTGCTTACCTTTTTGATTGAGCGATGACCGGACAGGCTGTGGACCCTATGATGACGTCTACCTAAAGCCCAAAAGGACGATGACGTTTAATGTTTTGTCTGCAGTCTTGTCTTGTCGTGCCCCCAATGGTTTATTATCTTGTTGCTCTGGCTTCTGACAAGTCATTGAGTACCTCTATTGTGGCTTTCTGGGCTATTGTTTTTTTTGTATTTATATATACACCAGCATATTTGTGTTTTACTTAATATATTGCCTATTAATCATGTTAATGCTGCTTTGTCAGTTAGAGAATAGTTCATGGCGGGGATTTTTTTATTTACACTGTTCCGTTTTATTGGTGTGACAGTAGGGTAATTATGAGGTTTGGTGCTCACTAGAACCTGGTTTAAACCCCCAGCGTCCTTTTTGCCGTTGACCTTTCCAAGGCGGTAGCCCTATTGTCAACTCTTTCGTGTTTGTGATGTCTTATTTGGCCTTTTATTCATCTTTAAATTTGTTCTTTGTTTCTGTGTGTTTGTGGTTGACTGTTGTCCTTGAATGCTGCTTTTCCTGTTCTATTTTTATATCTATATTTAAAATAGAATACCGTTTAAGCCGGTGCTAGGACGCGTGAGAGATGTTGCACCTTACATTACCATTCATGAACAGACTCAATAAAACCAAATCTACAGATCCATTGTATAACACTGCTTCCATAATTCAGAGCTATACACAACATGTTCTCCGACCCCATATTGACAAGGAGTTTGGTCACGTTATCAATTTTCTAAAAATGCTATATCTTAATAAAGGAATTGATTTCATTGACATGCCTAGTATTTTTCGAGATACATTATGTGGACGCCGCTTTATCTTTAAGACACCAAGGTCGCATTGGCTTATATGGCGAAACGGGGTACCTTAGGGTATTCATTTTAATCTACTTAATCTGCCTTCAGTGGCCCCAACCTTTGATTTTATCAAAATATATTTGATTTGATATGCATAATATATCGTTTGTATATTTTTGCGGGATTTAAATATGTGTGTAAGACGTAAATATATCCATTAGTACGATCGCTGCTCCTGACCGAAAACATAAGACCCGCCTACTTTGTAACATCATAATTTATTCATCCAAACACCCGCGCAATTGTTCAGTTATATGTTCACTGCTTAGCCTGCTAAATTAGAGTAAATTATTAGCCTGAATAATTGCATCATCTTAAATTATTCATGAATATGATGGAGTGGGTTGTTGGAATAGAGCCCGTGTGATTGCTTTCATTACGATAAGAAGGATAAACAAGCAGATAGAGACAAAAAGGGACGTTATAGCATAGGCATGTACATATATATAACACTTATCTCTCTTTCTATATATATTCGTTGAAATGAAAGCACGTGGTTTAGACGTAGCGGATTCTAAATTTGTAAAGTGGTAGAGGGCCTATACTCCTTAAATAACACACCATTACATTTGATCTAACTTGTCAGATGGATACACACGTATGATCAACGTATCTGCAATGCGTATATACATGTGAGAATGTAGAAGCAAGCAGGTTTCAAGTCAAAAGTATACTGGGTTAATCAAGCCGGCGGAATTATTTTGATGATTCATCCCACTTCAAGAGTCTATGTGTGTCTTTAAAGAATGCATTATGTATTAAGAAATAATTCGTGGATGTATAGGCTAGATGATATATATTAAAGGCACTTAGGGCTATCTTGATTTGACAAAAAACTCGCGGCGTTACGGTAATTTTTCTACATAACTTTCATTTATTCATTCATTAATATAAATTATACGAATAGTATAAAGAAAATTGTTTTGCATATAAGTAACTGTTGATAAGGTAGGATAAGATGAAAAAATGAAAACACAAAATTATATTATTTATTATTTTAATTACAGGTACATGCAAATGATACTGGATAAATAAATCGGGACGCTAATTTCAATGCTGGATAAACATTTCAAGATTTGCGTGTGTTCCTTTGATATAATTCTGTAAATAAATACCAGTTTGACACGGTCCAAAGGCGTGCCCTTCTATCAAAGGAACGTGTTGGTCATAATTGGGTAAACATTTTCACAGATGTGAAATTGAGACAAGTATCTACGTGACAGGCGGCATCTTCAAAGATCGTGGCAAGTTTCATTGATCGGTAGCGCGCGTGGCTTGAGGAGACCCTGAATTTGTGTCGGCAAATTGGACATAAGTAATGTACACGATTAAACAGTAACATAAACATAAAACAGTGGTCTATATTGGTGTGCTTTATGAATATAGCAGCGATGCACGCGCTTTCTACGACTAGCGGGGACCCAGTTTGTTAAAAAAATGAAGAAACAGTTGTAATATATACTGGCTATAATTTTTCAAATGTAAATACTTGAGGAGGTCCTTCACAAATGTGAGAAGCACGTTTTTCAACACGTTTGTATGTGGGCACTGGCTATATTCATCGTCTTGAGTTACACATGTTTACCGATTTATTTTAATTGTTCTAACTTTATACGGAGCAATGGAGTGTAAGAATAAATTCAACACACAATTGTGTATTGTTTGTCTACCAAAATGCCTGCTTATTTTATTTTATTCAGACTTTAATCACAAATAATAGTATGACAACTTCAGTTCATACCATTAAACACATTGGCATAACTTGACATGTATTGGTGGCAAAAGCATGTTTCTGGCATGTCTTTTCGGATTTGTCTGGACTGATACTTTAAATATTGAACGGATAATAATTTCATGTACACTACATACATATCATGTTTTAATTCAGTTTGTAATATAAATACCGAGAAAATTATCGATGTTTTAGTAGACTTGAATGTAAATAGACCGATAAGCTCCGCCCACAAATTACCTGCATCGATAAAGCTATAATAAGCTCCGCCCACGGCTAATCTGTATTTGCTTCAACGAAATAAGTCGTGTCTACGTAATTATCATGTAGCTGATTCTATCCCTAAATATTTAAAAAATTCAGAAAGTCCTGTAATTTGTTATAAGTATGAAAAACCTATTAGAAATATTATTTTCAACTACAACAAAATAGTTTCTGACCTTGATATAGTAAATAACACTCCTAAGGAATGTGAATGTAATACATCAACACTTTGCTATACTCCAGCAGGTCATGTCATCACTGGTAATTTTGATACTGTTAATGAACGTATTTGGCATCTGTTTTCGAAAGGTCCTAAGTAGAGATTACCTTCAACTATCGATGTTAATGCCTGTCGTACTCAGATCCCCTAATCCATTGAGGATTTTAGTATAAAATGGGGTCGTAGAGAACATGCGGACCCAAACTCTCTTTCTACTTGGAGAAAGTCAATTTTTAAAATTATAGATAAACTTATTAAATTTTATAATGCTAACCTCTTTATTTCCTCCGAAACCTAGGTTTTCCTTTCGTAATTTGAAATCGGGAATTCAAGAATTTCATAATTTCATAATATGCTTTCCTTTTTGATTGTGCGATGACCGGACAGGCTGTGGACCCTATGATGACGTTTACCTAAAGCCCAAAAGGACAGTGACGTTTGATGTTTGTCTGCAGTCTTGTCTTGTCGTGCCCTCAATGTTTATTCTCTTCTTGCTATAACTTCTGCTAAGTCATTGAGTACATTATTTGTGGCTTTCTAGGCTATTGTGTTTTTGTATATATATATACACGAGCATCTTTGTGTTTTAGTTATATTGCCTATTAATGCCTTGTTGGTTAGAGAATAGTTCATGGCGGGAATTTCTTTATTTACACAGTTCCTTTTTATTGGGTTGACAGTAATGTGAGTGTGAGGTTTGGTGCACCCTAGAACCTGGTTTAAACCCCCAGCCTTTTTTGCCATTGACCGTTCCTAGGCGGTAGCCCTATTGTCAACCCTTTTGTGTTTGTGATGTCTTGTTGCGTCTTTAATTCATCTTTAAATGTGTTCTTTGTTTCTGTGTGTGCTTGTGGTCGACTGTCGTCCTGGAATGTTGTTTTTCCTGTTCGATGTTTATATCTATATGTAAAGTAGAATACCGATTAAGCCGGTGCCAGGAGGCGTGAGAGGTGTTGCACCTTATATTACCTTTCATGAACAGACAATAAAACCGAGTCTGATAAGTTTCTCTCGTTTTTGTGTTTGTTGATTCCAAGGGATCCCTTTATCAGTATTCATTTACAGTCGACTTCACGATAATCACCGAATACATTCAATTGTTACTCTACCTAATATAAATCAGTCCTTGATAGTCTTTTCAATACACCACCTTCTATAATCGAACACTCTGTTTGACACACTGTCGAGGGTGATATCCGTACAATATCCAACGTTGTTTTGGCGATAGACATTGACCTAAATTACACAACTTGCACATGCTAAATTCATTTTTGACAAACTATGGAAGAATCCAATATGAGTAAGTAAGGTCAGGTTCCTTTTAGGCACCGATAAAGTCCGCGTCTTATATCAAGTGTCTCCGATATAATCCATGTAATCAATGTCATTCTGATGATGTTAAGATAATAATAATGTTTAAATTGGATCACCGACAGAGCCCAGCAATTGACACATTCGTGGAATTTCTAATGACATCAACGTCAATCATGTACACGATTGTCTAGAATTGAATGAAGTTTACCCGAAAATATTTCCCAAATCAATTTGACACTCTTCAGACAATGCTGATCTCTAAGGAAATCATGTCAGTCAAACCTGAGAATGCCTAGGCTTAACTGAAGCTTACCATAACGCATTTCCCAAAACTTGAGCCAATGTTAATCCCTAATCTTAGTATGTCAGTAATATATATCAAACTATTAAGGCTTAACAGTTTGTCTTTACGTTTGTATATGACCAAACTAATAGTATCAACATCAATTATAACCGAGACTGTCTTGACTTAAATCAAAAGTAGATATAAAAATCGAACAGGAAAAATATCATTCAAGGACGACAGTCAACCACAAACACACAGATAAACAAAGAACAACTTTAAAGATGAATAAAGGGCAAAAAAGACATCACAAACACAAGAGCGTCGACACTAGGGTTACCGCCTTTGAACCGTCTGTGGCAAAACAGGCAGCTGGGGTTTAAACCAGGTTAAAGTGTGCACCAAACTTCACACTTAACCTATTGTGATCCCAATAAACGGAACATTGTAAATAAAAATATCCCCGCCAGGTAATAATCTCCAACAAACTAGGTAGCATTAATAGGCAATATATGTAAAGCACATAAATGATCATGAATATATATAAAGCCTAGAAAGCCACAACGTAAGTACTGCTTCCAAACTTTTCCCAAACCATTCTTGCCAACAATGGATATTACTGATGTAATCAGCGTCTTTCATACCAGACACACTTTCCAATACTTTATTGTTTATATATCTCTACCAGAACACCAGGGATGGACTTTTATTTATACGGCTTGTCAATGTAGGTGCTGAAGACAGGCAAATAGCGAGTTTTCGTCGTTCATATCGTTTCAGTACTAGTAACTTTCATACTTCAGAATGTTTTGGCCTAAGACTAGATTGCTTATTTTTGTCTGCCATTAATATCGATGTTCACTACCATTCTGGATAAATCATGAGATGTTTTATATATATACATAAACAACGATTTATCATTAAATGTATTGTTTCCTAATTACTCGAGATGTTGGTGTTCTTGTTAAAGATGATTTCCATTTGATGGGTTTATTCACACGTATCCATTTGGCACTGAATACATTGTGTACATAAAACAATCACGTTAAGCAAAGCAGTAGGCTGGTAAAAGTCGAAAACCCTGTCTTCACCACTAATAATGTTTTTTATTGTCATGTTTTTTGTTTAATTTGCTGGCATTTGATTTAGTCTATGTTGCAGTTCAGACCTACGGTGACATTTCGCCTTGGAACAGTGGTTTCTATAAGATCATTGTTGTATTTTGTAAATCCAGTTTACCTAAACTAATTTCATAAACAAATATAAATAAGTTGATATATGTAATAAGCTGACGCAGTTATTAAGAAGTTCATCAAATAAATAATGAAACACCGACTAAAATCACATTCAGTCATCGCTCAGCCGAACTTCTTGACAACATGGTGCAATGTTTAACATTACCAATGTAATTTCTAATACGTTTTATACATTTATCATGATCATATTGAAGCACCGACAAAACTCCCTTTCAATCAGCAGCAAACCCATAATCCATGACACAATGGTAAACTCTCCAACGTTATAATCAACATCAAAGCGCCAAACCAATCCTACTCTTGACACAATGGTAAAGTGTGAAAAGCAATCTATGTTAAATCTAATATGTTCGTTTCATTGTTAAATATCCTATAAACTAACGGAATGTTTGATGATTGCCATAAGTCTTTTATAAGTCTACCACTTGTACGGGAGAATATTAGCTCTTTCAAATTGATTCAAATAAAAGTGATTGACCTGAAGTGAGAGAGATTTGTTTGTCTGCCAGTTGTATACAAAGATAGAGAACGTTTAAAAAGTCATTGTCATGGAAAGATTTCTAAACACAACCGTTATGATACAATAATAACATTACTATTGGAAGATCATACGCTTTTTATAAAAGATGGTATGATAAAAGTATTTTATTTATTAATGATATAATGGATAACGATGGTAATCTTCTCTCTTTTACGCTATTATCGAAAAGTTTGCTGTACAGTCGCATTTTTTAAAATATAAAGGTATGACTGCAGAGATACGGGACTACCTTCAAATACAAAATTTCTATCATCGCCATTAATTTAGAAAAAACAATTTGCAGTTCATCAGTAGTGTCCCTTATAACAAGCGCACATTTCTGGTATACTTAATAAATCAAATGTACATCCAACATCAATAGCCAAATGGGGGGCAATATGGTTTAACTATAGACATAGAATAGAATGACTTATTCAAAATACCTTTCAAATGTACAAGAGACACCAGGTTACAATGGTTTCAGGCAAAAATAAACCACAGAACTACTGCTACAAACATCCTTTTGACAAAGATGAAGATCAAAAAGGATAATTCCTGTATCTTCTGCACAAAGTCTCCAAAAACCATTACACATTTATTTTGGGAATGTACATATATCAAAACTTTTTGCGATATTTTTAAGATTATTTGCAATGACAATAATACAATAATCCAACCGTAAATCATATTAGGATCTAGTCAATATGAAATTGTTATAAATAAATTAATTTTGCATGCAAAGTACTTCATAAATAAATGCAAGTTAGATGGAAGATTGCCACTGTTCATAAATTTTTCAAACCACAAATTAAATACATATATCAAACTGAAAAAATAAGTGTAATTAAAAGTATACCATTTGATAAATTTGAAAAACCTTGGTTGATTTATAAAGTACTACTTAATTAGTTTTTGGTTTTACATTTTAAGTTACACTTTGCAACACATCTATCTTGTTTTCTTCTTCTTATCTTTGATACAGAAAAAAAAGTTCCCAAGAAATATTTAGTTATATCTGTTAAATTATGTTCCCCGCTGTTCCCACTGAATAATGAAGAGTCACACCTCCATAGATAGATCTTGTCTTTTCTGTATATACGAGTATTTGTTTGGATAACACCATAGTTTCTACACAATCAACTATAGTAAAACTCAGCAGAGATAGTATGTGGATTTGTATAAAAACTGAAACATCCGTACTTGATTATTTTAGCATTGCATTTATCTATGTTAAACAATTTTTCAGGTAAAATATATGTGCTGGGTTTTAAAAAAACAAACAAAAAACATATCTTTACAATTATCAATGAAAGCGTATTAAAGTAGCAAAATAAATATTTTGACAATTGTAAATGTTTTCTGCTTTCAAGATTAAAAGGGACACACAGCAATCTGGTTTATTTGCAAATACAACTTTTGAAAGATCCTCGGATTGCAGAGTCTCTCTCTTAGAAAAGTGTATTTTAAATCTTCTGTTGAAATTGTAATGATATTAAAAAAACTCCCAATTTATACAGCTTCTAATCACGATATGCATTTGTGTATGTATGTGGGAAAACTGTTTATATATAAATATGATGCATATCACATACACATATGTACGGTTTGTTGAGGGGTGGCCCACCCCGATACTCACAAACCTATTACGCGGGGGTGAATAAATGGATTACCATTCATTTGGTAATTAAAATTAAAAATAAAAATATAGAGAACGTTAGTCTATTAAATGTATATAACGAAGTGTACACACCATGATTACACTAACAAGTTCATGAAATGCGGTTTAGTTTCAGATGCATTACTATCTAGTCTTAATTTAGCAGCTCGACAAGATTACAATATTTTTTTTTTAAATAAATGCAACACATGGAATTATGTTATTATTAATGTCAATTCTGCTCTACTAAGAAACCTGCTTTAATAGACAAACGTTTAAGTTCCAGATAGTACTGTTGTAATTAAAATTCACATGTATTAGGAGACCATCTCGTATATAATGTCTTTTTTGCCACTGATGGTTTCAAGGCCCTATTGTCAACCTTTTTATATCTGGGATTTCATATCCCCACCTTTTTCATCTTTATACCCCCAGCGGCCTTTTTTGCCACTGATCGTTCCAAGGCGGTAGCCTTATTGTCAACCATTTTGTGTTTGTGATGTCTTATTTGGCCTTTTATACACCTTTAAATGAGTTCTTAGTTTCTGTGTGTGTTTGTGGTTGACTGTCGTCCTTGAATGCTTCTTTTCCTGTTCGATTTTTATATCTTTATTTATAGCTGTTGTTTGTTTCTGTGCGTGTTTGTGGTTGACTGTGGTCCTTGAATGCTTCATATCCTGTTTGACTTTTATATCCACTTTTATTAACGAAACATCGTTTAAAAGAGAACAAAAACCTTTGGAATCCAATGCAGATCTAAACACATTAATTTTCAACTGAAGCACGTACTTGTAGATTGTCTGCAGACATTTCGAAGATAATGATAAACCAAGTATTTTTTTATAGAACTTGTGTATCTCTTTACTTTGTGCCTTACGTGGTCCGAGTATTAACTTTCAAACCCCATCCAACCCCTTCTCCAAGAAGAGAAAACGGGGTTGGCTGGGGTAGAACATAATATCTTAATTTCGTCTTAAAAATTTGCATATTGTAAAATAAAAAAAATTAACTGTTATTTTTAAACAGGTTATGGCACTTTTTTCAGTAAGAAATGTTTTTAAAGGTGTTTTATTGTCGAAATATCCGTTAAAATATCCTACTAATATAAGGTTCCCTATCGTTTAATGGAATTAAGGCGGGACCACGAAATGGTGTGATTATTCGGTCTATATTAACTTTGTATACACTCCACGTAGTGTATTCAGTCTCAAAAACCTTATTATGCGTATTCTATATTTAGACACTTAAACATGAATATTATTATTATACTTGATTTTCTTAGACATTTTATTTATATGAAATAAACTTTATTATTAAATGATATTTATAGATACAGTGTTTCCTTAGGTGCACACTCGAGTCTGATTTAAACCCCCTGCGGCCTTTTTTATCACTGACCATTCCAAGGCGGTAGCCCTTTTGTCAACCCATGTTATAGTCCTTGAGCTGGCTATAGACCCCTCCCCCGCAGGGGGAATTTAGTAGGGTATAATTTTCTGAAAGTTCATACAAAAAGCTTCAAAATGAGACATGTGTCTAAGCGTTGCGGCGTTTGTGTGTAACGCACGTGGCAATTACGTTACCATAACAATACATTTGAATATGAGTAAAACATGTGCATATGAACAACAAACACTAACTATATGTATGCTATTTATGAATTGTTTAATTTATGAATTGTTTAATAACTAGATAATAAGTAACCAAAAGAGGCCATCCCCACTCTGGGGTAATTTTGATGGATATATTTTCCTGAATGCGTATGCTTTTGCTACAAATGAATTATATTTGCCAAATGAGAGCGTGACATCCATTTGAAATACATTACCATTATCCTGTTTTGAAAATGTAATACTCAAAAAAATTGCTTATATGTAACAAAACGGCATGTATATTTTATATTATTTATCAAACATGTTAAAAACCAAAATATAGCGAAGAATTTTTTTTTCCAAAAGACAATGTAGTTTACGTTACGCGACACTGACACGAAATTTACGTTACCATTTAAAGTTATTTGTCATATATAATGAATGTTTCCAGAAATAAAGGCTCTAGTTCTTTACTGAAACTGTGAATAATGAGACATGTGTGCCATCTAAGCGTTGCGGCGTTTGTGTGTAACGCACGTGGCAATTACGTTACCATAACAATAAATTTGAATATGAGTAAAACATGTGCATATGAACAACAAACACTAACTATATGTATGCTATATGAATTGTTTAATTTATGAATTGTTTAATAACTAGATAATAAGTTACCAAAAGAGGCCATCCCCACTCTGGGGTAATTTTGAAGGATATATTTTCGTGAATGCGTATGCTTTTGCTACAAATGAATTATATTTGCCAAATGAGAGCGTGACATCCATTTGAAATACATTACCATTATCCTGTTTTGAAAATGTAATACTCAAAAAAATTGCTTATATGTAACAAAAAGGCATGTATATTTTATATTATTTATCAAACATGTTAAAAACCAAAATATAGCGAAGAAAACAAATTTCCAAAAGACAATGTAGTTTACGTTACGCGACACTGACACGAAATTTACGTTACCATTTAAAGTTATTTGTCATATATAATGAATGTTTTCAGAAATAAAGGCTCTAGTTCTTTACTGAAACAGTGAATATTTTAATAATAAAATGTTATTCGTTAAATGAATTTATAAAATATTGAATATATAATTAAAATGTATGTGTAAATATAGATGATACGATATGTAAAATAAACATGAAAATTACGTTACCATTTAAAGTTACATGTAATATTGGACGTTTCCAGAAATAAAGGTGCTAGTATTGTACTTTTAACTATTATTTTTTAAAAAAAAAGAGTAATATAATTCATTAGTATAAGTAAATACATAAATATAATGTCTAATATATAATAAATAAATATTTTAAAATGGCTCATAAATCAGAGAAAAAAAGTTATTTTGAGCTTATCCCTTATTGACAATGTTCTTTTTTCTAGTTATGGCATCTTCCTATACAATGTATCATGCTTTTGAGACAAATCCCAAAGAATAATAATATTTTGTCCCCATCCAATGTAAGTTAGTCTTGCTTTATTTAGGTTACTAGCATTTGGACAACAAAATACTAATAATACTAACACTTATCAAAGACATACATAAAGGAAAATGACCTTGACATGCATTTATCTTCACTCTAACGCCTATTTCCAATGCTCTTTGAGTATGACCATTGGATTAACTTCAGACACATTCCAGTATATTTAATGACACCCTGAGTCTTGACACAACCCATCCCCGGATCAAATGAACTTCTCCAAAACAGGAGAGTCAGTGTCCCTCTTCCACAAGTCACATAACTATTCAAAAACTATCAGTCAAAATGCAAATGGTCAGGGTAACATCATTGGATTCAGTAGAAAGAATGCAGAATATCAGTAATACCACTGGTGCATTACACGTCAATGTAGAGCAAAGCTGCTAGAGGCCACTCTCCAGATGGCAAATATGGCATCAGAAGTTATTTCTTTGCGCAAAGAACTGCATCCATCCCAAACAAAGAACAATGAACAATGAGACAGACTTGAGAAGAGCCATATAATCTATCGTTTGTTTCACAAACCCATTTCCGAGTTGATATCAATATCTATGAGCTATACCTCCGTCCGTATTTCTAAATACCTCTAGGATCAGTACCATGATCTCTTGCAACAGTTGATGGCAATTTAAGTTAGAACTGAC
The DNA here is from genome assembly GCA_037043455.1 of Cyrtodaria siliqua. Classification (NCBI taxonomy): domain Eukaryota; kingdom Metazoa; phylum Mollusca; class Bivalvia; order Adapedonta; family Hiatellidae; genus Cyrtodaria; species Cyrtodaria siliqua. The sequence continues at coordinate 203,871 of JAWPHD010002481.1, forward strand.
AAAGCCAAATTGCTCCACTGCTTAGAAGTATCAGTTGAGCCAGCTACACAGCGACCTACTGAATATGTATATGTGTGTGACGGTAACACTACACCTCACAAACAGCCCACAATTCCTAGTACGTTTGACCATTTGGCAGAGATGGTATTTGACATACTTACCAAAGCACCTTGAGTCGACTTTGTGACTGACACTTGCGTTCTAGATCTATCAAGTATTTGTGTGCAAGAGGCAAGGTAAAACCCCAACTTTCCTGTTGTCAGGGCCGAAAACGAAGACTTATTGTGATTTGGAGACTTACATGAGTAATCGCGACAATACGACACAATTCATTAATCGCATTTTCGGCAAGTGGAAAACGGACAGATATGCACCAAACCTCCAAGGTCATGAAATCTACTCTGTCTGCAGATGACATTGCAGATGACATATTTGTCTTTCTGATGGTCAGGAAGATCTGTTTCATCATAGGATGAAGCCGACATCAGAAAGAATCAATCCTCATTTCCAAAACAAGCACGGAGATCACGGAGAGGATAGTTGCTGTCTATATGACAAGATGTCAAATACCTTTTCGCGAAAGTTCAAAGGCCACAACTAGAGATTTTTTCCGCCATGTCAATTTTCTATAATCATGTATTTTAACATGCACACTTTAAAGTGATTTATATAAAATGCGTCAGTCGAAACGATTTAAAAACTTTCTTTATACACACTTTGGGGATTCGGGGCATTCCATAGATGATGTTAGCATTCAGCCCGTGGAATATATTGAATTTGATAATACTGCTACCAAAGGTTACAAGATACAAGCTAGATATATTGCTGAACTTAAATGGATAAAGCATTTACAAACTCCTTATCCACTGGGGTTAAACGATAACATTTATCAAGAAGGAAACATTTCCAATACCCCAGATATAGATCCTTTTAGCATATTGTCTATTCGTAAACGTAAACGACGGTCACATGGTCTCCGGAAGAACCATAATCTTAAACGTAAATTTAAGAAAGTCTTTACTGTTGCAGACCTTTATTCTATTTATAAAAATTCAGGTAGACACGCCCTCCTTAGCAAAGTAGTCAGTATGTCTTTTTCTTGCTGACAGAAACTTGACGAAGAAGCGGATGCCATTTATGTCCGTACTAATCCATTATATGAGGTTGCATCTATTATTCAAAGTTACACGCAACATATTTTGCGTCCACATATAGATGCTCCATCTGACCATCAAAGGCATTTTTTGAAGATAACTTATGTTGATAAAGGCATCGATTTCATTAATTTAGCCGGTATTTTTAATGATATGCGGGTGACTGACAAAATTCCAAAGTATTTCAAGAATATTGAGACTCCTGTTATATGTTACAAGTATAAGAAATCTACTAAAAATCTTATTTTCAATTATAATAGGATCGTTTCTGATCTTGAGATCGAGACATCTATTCCTACTGATTGAGATTGTCAAAATTCTAAATTTTGTTACGAACCTGCCGGTCACATTCTTACTGGAAATCTTGATGTGATTGAGGATAAGAGGATTCGGCATTTAATTGCCAAAGGGCCTAAGTATCGCATTCCATCTGATATTAATTTTACTGCCTGTCGCAATGAAATTGCGGGTTCTTTAACGGATTTCTGTACAAAGTGGTGTAGGCGAGAAAAAGCAGATAAACAAACACTTACTGCTTGGATGAAAACTATATCAGAAATTGTTGAATTACGTATTTTGTTTTACGAATCAAATCCGTCTCTGCTTCCACGGCCTTCCACTCACAATTTACGACACCTTAAGAAGGGTATTCAGAATTTACATACTAAATTTGCTCTAGTTCCAGCAGACAAAGCTTCCAACAATATAATTATTGTCTGACGACTACATTATATCAATACTTTGAATGCTGAGCTAGCGAGCACTTCTGCTTATGTTACTACACCTCTGCTGGAGACGGACATTGTTTCCCAGCATGTGACATTTATGACATTTATGGAGACTATAAATGTTTCTGTAATTAGTAAGCAGACGAAGCTCCCTACAATGTACTGGATACCCAAACTTCATAAAATTCCTTACAAAGCACGTTTTATCGCTAATTCGAGTTCATGTACCACGACCAATATATCAAAACTATTGACTTCCTGACTTTCCGCGATTAAAGAACATATTGCGGCCTTCGAGAACTCAGGAATCAATCTGTTTTGGTCTATCAAAAACTCTGGATAAGTTCTTGACAAACTACGGTGTAAGCATTTTCATGCCTCTTCTCTAAGCACCTACGACTTTTCTACACTGCATACTACACTAACACATCATCTTATCAAAGAAAAATTGCTTCAGGTTATTCAGAAGACATTTGCTAGAGAAGGTACAACTTTTCTAGCTTGTAATAATGTCAGGGCTTTCTTTACTGACGCCCCCATTGATAAGTATAATATGTGGACTTGTACTGATGTTTGTAGAGCCTTATCTTTTCTTCTGGAACATCTTTATAAGATACGGTAAAACTATCTACCGCCAGGTTGTTGGTATTCCTATGGGTACTAACTGTGCGCCACTTGTTGCAGATTTGTTTTTGTACTGCTATGAAAGAGATTTTATGTTGAGTTTGTCACCTGCTAGCCAGAGAGAAATTATTGATGCCTTTAATAATACTTCTCGGTATCTTGATGACATACTCAATATTGATAATCCGTTCTTTGCTCATATGGTTACTAACATTTATCCACCAGAGCTCACGTTGAATAAAGCCAACAGTTCGGATACTGTAGCAGCATTTCTCGATCTTCATCTCTCGATTTCAAATGATTGTATTTATACTAAAATCTATGATAAGAGAGATGATTTCAATTTTAACATCGTTAACTATCCACACCTTGATGGAGATGTACCTCGTGCTACCTCATATGGGGTGTATATCTCCCAGCTCATTCGATTTGCTAAAGCGTGTAATGATGTTATAGACTTCAATGATCGTAATCAAGTTATTACAAGTAAACTTCTTCTGCAGGGTTGGAAAAGTACAACACCAACCTTAAAACACTTCTGCGACTAGGCATATCACAACCCTCATTATCTGGAGATGTGGTCTATAAACTTCGAAAGTTAAAGGGGTCTGACGGGTTTCCTGACCGCTTTACAAATTTAATCAGGAAGTTCGTCAGAAAAGGATATAACCCCTTTGTTTTACAGCGCACTGCATGTTTAGTGATTGACCCCTCTACAGTCAGTCATTACGCTTCACTTTTCACTTGTGCGATGACTGGACTACCTCTTGGGACTCTATGATTGTACCTACTGAAACCCCAACTAAGGGAGGTGGGTGCATGAGCTTTCGTCCCTCGGGTTTTCTGGTCTTACCCTAGATTGGTCTTCTCTTTAGCTGCAACTACTATGGTTGTTCAGTACGATTCTGGATACATCCTGAGATGTTTATTATTTTGTATGTATATCTTTAGTTACTTTCTCTGGATGTGGACTTTATTGTTAGAGATTTCCTTTTGATGGGATTTAGTTTTGTTTACACTGTCTTGTCTATTTGGGCGCTGAAGACAGGATAATAGCGAGGATTGTGCGCATATAAAATCGATTCAAGCTAACCAGTAGGTCTTATTGCCTACTGACCGTTCCAAGTCGGTAACCCTGTCTTCACCACCCTTTCTGTTGTTTTTTGTCTCTTTCATTGTAGTTTCAAGTCCTTGTTTGCAGTACAGTGCAGACCTACGATGCCATTGCGTTCGGACGCTGTGGTTTCTATAGGACCCTATATATCATTTTGTTGCTCTATACTGACCAACATCAACCAGACGCATAAACAAATGAGAGAAGATAAAGTTATTGAATTTGACCGGAATATTGGTGATATTGCGTCACAATAGTTGGTTGACATCATGTTCAAAGAGCCTGACACTGAAGAAGTAATGAAGTAATACTTGGTGGGAAGATATGGCAGCTAAAAAACTGTTTGATATTGAGATTGAATAAAATGATGACAATGTATTGAGGAATTATGAGCTCAAATGATGTAACGCTCAAATGATGTAACATATTTGCATGAAAATGCATGCTATCTCATAGAGCTATACATTTATAGTTCAATTCATTTTGTGTATTTGTCGAAATTATTTAATTTGTTACATTCGATAAATATATGAATACATTAGAATTAAAGGTGTGCATATAATTTGCTATTTTTCTTTGAATTTGGTAACGAAAAAAATACGGAAGAGTCGTGTAAATTATAAACAAACTTCATTTCATTCAATGTTTGCCTAAGTATAAACAATATATAAAGGAAAATAAAGATATATATATCCGTGTTTTTATTTGATACTTAGATGTGGTATTTAAATGTCACGGTTTATGGATATCTAACAGTTAGATTGATGTTGCATTGTCCGGCCGGTTAGCTCAGTCGGTAGAACATCGGAACGGTAGTCCGAAGGTCCCGGGTTCGAGCCCCGGTCTGGCTGCACATTTCTAACCCTATGACATAAATAATATGATGCAAACGTAACTGGTAACGTACGTAACGTTTAATACATCAGGTTACACATATTAGCTTGACATAATTTCATGTCTGTTCAAACATTGTTGTTACCATCGTTGATGTTTAGAGGAATATTGTAATAACGTCTTTATAAATTAATTGGCCGAATTTTCTAGATTTCTAGTAACATACGGAAATGTTTTATTAATTATCTTAAAAAAGACACAATGTAACGGACAATACAAGAACCAAACATTGTTCACATCATGGATACGTATGTTTGTTATAAATAAGATTTTTAAAATAATTTTCGGATATAAAATAGTTTTTTTCATTCAACAAGGTAACGTAAATTACGGTAACGTAGGCTTAATAATGCAGGTAGGTATCAAAGGTATAAACATTAAGTGAAACGAACTTTTATGGTTTAAAAAGCATAAATAATGTTCCAAATGAGTTGTTACAATCAATTATGTCTAAAGGAATGTTGCAATAAAACTTTAATAGTGTATTGGATGATTTGTTCTAATTTCTTTTAACATACGGAAAATAGAAAATGATTTAAAAACACACAATGTAACGGACATTACAAGAACCAAACATTATTAACGTCATGGGAACGTATGTCGGTGATATCTGTAAGACTTGGAATAATTTTCGGATGTAACATCATTAATGTTCTTAATGTCTTACGTTAATAAACTTAATAAAACAAGGTAACGTAAATTACGGTAACGTTGGCTTAGTAATACAGTTATCCAAGGTATAAAAAGTAAGTAAAACCAACTTTTGTATTAAAATAGGCATGCATAATGAAGACAATTTAATATACAAACCCTTTCTTCCATATATGTTTAGTCTTCAAAATGCAGTAAAATTAATTATTATTGTAAAGTCACAGTCGCCAGATGGAACACATGTTCCAAAATGCTGTACACATAATGGGCATTCAGAAAAATAGGATGTACAAAATTCCCCCTGGTTGGGGTGAGGGGGGGGGGGGGGGGGTTCTTCTACTAGCTTACAGCCTGCTATGTTTGTGATGTCATATCTTGCCTTTCATTCAACGCACGTATTTGAATCGCATCTCCTCCTAAACCGCGAAACGGAATTCAACCAAACTTAGGGTATAATTTCACCATATAATGACGACGTGCAAGAGCAAAATTATTTTTGGCTCCGAGCCCAGGGGCCCTCAGTGCCAAAAAACACCATTCATTCATTCATTCCAAGAGAACTCGTCTGAAAAACTTAAATGGTATAAACACATATGTTGTAATGTTGAAAGGTTACCATTTCACATGCTGAAATGACGTTTTCGTGAACCAGTCTACTTAAATGTAGCATGTACTTATTATTATTATATGTATATTAGCTATAAAACATGCATAAGCCTCTATAGCGCAGTTGATTGAGGCGTCGTGTTAGTGCCGAGGAAGGTAGGGTTCAAGCCTGTAGATTTCCTTTTTCTTTTTCTTTTTTTTTAAATTCTCATTATTATGGTTTTCATTATTACATTTTCCCATTTGATAACACAATATTATAATTACACATGGTAACAGTGAACAGTTTATATGTGTTGTAATGCACACGCTAACGCACACGTATTCCTTACATGGGAACAATTGTATTTCTGTGATGATATCAACTTCTAGCACGTCGTGTTAAAAGGGTTGAATTGTAATCAATATATAATGCATGTCAAGGTATTGGAACATAAAGAAGCGAGGTCGCCCACATTGATTTGAAATGCTTGGTAGGAAGAACTGATGGTAAAAATCGGGAAGAATGTAAGTAAAAACGCTCATGGCGTGTTTATGTCTCCGTCACAACATTTATTTTTTTCAATATTTTTTAACACGCGTGACTTGATATATTATTATGTAAACTTCTTTCCCCCGGCAGCTATTTTACGCGTAAAACCTTCCTTGTCTCCTTTGATATACTCCTTTTAACACTGCTTGTCACATTTTCCTCGATCGTCAATTGATGATAATAAGTCAAACCTGTATTCAGAGAACCCTACTAAAGGGATGGGTGATATGGTCTCTCAACACGGTCAGTCTCTTAATAATGAGCGTTTTCATTTAAACAGTATAATTGGGTACTGAAAATGAGTTCTCTTAAATTAGGTTGTATTTGAAGAGAGGTGTAACATAATTCCATGTTTTGATATATTTTCATAAATGTTTATCACATGTTTAACATGTTACAATAAACAATTTTCGTAAATTAAGAATAAATAGTAATGTATTTTCACATTTGTTATTGTGTATATAAGATCGTTGTTAACCAATATTGCTTTAAACAACATAGACGTTTCGAATCCAGTGCAAAAGCTAAACACGTTAATTTTCAACCGAATGACATTTTAATTTTGTAGAATGTACCCAGACTTTTCGTTTATGTTTATAATGATCAACCTAGTATTGTTTTGTATCATGTTTGTCTTTCTTTACTGTTTTTTTGAATATTTGGTCTCTACGAACTTTGCATACACTCCTTAAAGTAGTTCCAGTCAGTAAACATACATATGAGTATTCCATATTTAGATATAAAACACATGACTATTATAATAGTGATATTTTTTTCTGAAACGGCAGTTATCTAAACAAAAATGTTATATGTGTATGTACACTTACAGTTTTGCAAATTAAGCGATCAACTCATAATGACTTTATTTATAGGCAATTAGGTCGTCGTATTTTTATTGCTATCTATTAAATATTGGTTAAAGATGTTATAGTCAAACGACAGAACATATATTTTGTACCATAACTTTAATGGTTTTTCTTTGTTCTTGCTTATGATATAATTTTTTGTAAACCTGAAGGTCTGAACCTAAACCGTGCTATTACTGCCGCTATATTTCAGCCGAGCTATAAATGACAGATTCGGCAGTTATACCATAGTCTACTCAATCTTACACGCGCGTAGTTGTAATGTTTACACACAACCTGAAAATCAAAAATGTCAATTACCGGCATTGAATTGCTATGGTACAAACATGTTTAGCATATTTTTCTCGTATGCGATTTATACTGTACTCTCGGGCCTGCAGATAAATCGCATATACTCAACAATTTATTCTATACATATTACTTTATTGTTCATAATATGATGTTAAATTATTTAAATGTTTTTCGTCATAAAACAAATTGCGTTTCACCTATAAGAAATGAAATATTTTAACATGGGTTTAATGATGTATGGTATGCACAGGAAGTTGTGATACAAACTGTTTTCTTCATGTTTTGAAGCAACGTTTAAATGACACTTTTATGCAAAACTGGAATGAGCGTTTCGAGCAGAGCAATGTTTTATCGAACCTTTTTAGATTTTGAATTTCAAGCTTATTTAAATACTGTTAATGTACGAAAATTAAAATATATTTAACAAAATTAAGAGTCTCATCACATCGTCTTAAAATTGAAGCGGGGCCCTAAACTAAACGACCTAAACTATAAGAGCGAATATAAAATGTACAACCTGTAATTTCACTGAGGATGAATTCCATTATCTCTTGAAACTTAAATTCAGATTTAAGGACATTTCCAATGCATTTTTAGCATAACTTAAGTAAACAATTATTTTTTCTTCAAATTTGTATGTATTGTTCATTAATTTCCCAGCGGGCTGTTTTGCCACTGACCTTTCCAACGCAGTAGCCCAATTGTATGCCATTTTATGTCTTGCCTTTTAATCATCTTTAAATCCCTCGGCGTTTATTGTACGTAATGTTATCCGACGTCATGCACTAACGTTGCCTGATGTCATAAAACAAAAACAAACAACATGGCGGCATCCTCGATAAGCGTAACATTCTGAGAAAAAGATAATAACAGTAATTCATACAGAAAATCTGGATAATCTACATGATAAATAAATAAATAGAATATATCCTAGTGTGTTAAACAGAGAATATTATGTCAGTGCCTTTTACTATCAAGTTTATTAGGCTTGGCATGGAAACGAAGAATGGAGCCTAGCCATTCTTCGTTTTCTAAGCCTCGCCTAATAAACTTGATAGTAAAATGCACTGACATAATATTCTGTATGTAACACTCTAGGAAGCATTACCAGGATAAGGGTATGTGCTTTTCTTCTCCGAAACCCATTAAATTAAAAAAATACCGGGGTGATAATGTCTCTTACCTCAAAAAACAAGTTCCTTGATATATAAATTGTATTACATTGTCTCAAAGTACGAAAGACTTGAAGTAGTAAAAATACGTTTGTTTTTTATATAAACAAGAATATGCGTAGGAAATACTTTTCTTTCGAAATATGTGTTTCCCCCCCAAAAAGTCGGCTACTTTTTCCGAGACACTGCAAGGCAGTAACTGTGTCAGTAATATTCCACTCTATTTTCGCATATATAATGTATTTTCTTCATATGCAACTAGATGATGACCATATACATTAAGCTTCAATCAAATACATGTAGCTTCATTTGATTTGTGTGATTAAATTTCTTGTTTTCTTGCATGAATTATGTTGTGCTGAATGTATAGGTGATTTGATAACATGGAAAAAATTGGCCATGCACATACAATATGGTAAACCAAGTCTACGACCCATTACTTAAGAGATGTAAAGAAACCATCGCCAGGTTGGATTCTATAACAAACTAGGTAGCATTAATAGGCAATATAAGTATAATTTACAAATGAATGAATGAATGGTGTTTTACGGCACGTCGACACATAAATAGGTCATTGATGAAACATGAAGAAATGAAGTAGTCATTAAAAATTAATGTAAATATATAAAGATAAAACTATTTACAAGTAAGGGATGAAATGGTAGTAATATAAACTATGTATATATGTAAATCAACAAATGCCCTTCAACGGGTGTATAAACAAGTAAATATATATAAGAAAATATTATAATGATTTATAAAGAAATCTAAAACAAGACTAAAATCTTTAGTATCAAATAACTCTTTCATAGTATTAACATTGTAGTATCTTTGCCGCATAAGATCAAAGTCTACACTTTCCAACAAGATAAGTTTGACCGTTAACGGTGCAAAACAGGGTATACATTTTGGTAATTGCTCACCTTGTAATAAGTATGAATGAGTATAACGTGTATGCCCTATCCCGCACCGTGCTAGAACAACTTCCTCTCGACGAATGGGTCTACTAGAAGAACGCCATTCTCCGAGTAACTGTTCAATTGAATGGGGGTATTCAATGACATGGAAGAAGCCATGGCAGCAAGAGAATAGGTCATTTAAGCCACGACAACACACTATTTAGACTAGCATTAAACGTTACCATTCCTTTTATGATTTAGGTAGACGTTATCATAGCATCCGCAACGGGGCATCGCACAGTCAAAGAGAACACCATATTGACAAACTGTTAAAGGGGCAATCACAAAACCTGCAGTGCGTTATCATAGGGTACATAATCTGTCGAATCATCGAACAAAACATATGAAGTATATTGACGACTCTTTTTCGTTGAAACACTAAGCATGCTTTGCTTTTTCAAATGATAGGGTCATAACCTCTATTGATAAACGTTTTCTAGTATGTTTATTAAATATTGTTTGAAAGTAATCATGACCAAGTTCCATAGTAGTAGGTTTAATAAATGTCGAAGATAAAATAAGGAATTCACGGAACATTTCCCGCGGTGATAGTACTTGTCGCACAATATTTTTTAAAATATTTGTATCTTTTGAAAGAAGATCAGGGCTACGATAATACGTACAATGTTGCAACGGCTTTTCGAAGTTTAGAAGAATTAACAATTTCAAAATTGAAATGATATCTCTTGTCATAGATTTTACTTTTCATTTCTCTATTTCCAATCGAGAGATAAAAATCGAGAAAATATTATTTTTGTGAGGTATTACATTCATGAAATAGGTGTCGGCCCGTGTTTTTTTTCTATATAACTTGCACACTTGAAAATCATTATTGACAATTATCATGATTATTATAACAGTTGAACAATATAAATATTTTGTAATGTGAAAATATAATATAATTAGTTAAACCTTTAGTAAAATAACAACGAAAAACTGTTAACTTAAAAGTTGAATACCTTCAAAAGAACAAGAACGGTGAAAATTCGACGAAACCCAGGTTTTCATAAGCTTGCTACAAAGATTCGTTCCAATCTTTCTTTCCCGATAACCTACCTACACATCAAGTTTCGCTTCAATATCTCACTTTCAACAGTGGTTTACCTAAACAAATCAAATTTTACCAATGGCGACCCTTACCCCAATGATTTCAAATGAATCCAAGCTTCCTTCCCATACAAATTACCTACCCATCAAGTTGTGTTTCAATACCTGATTCCTAAATAACACTATTGACCGGAATCTATTTTTATATTTTTAGAAACAGTGACCTTGACCCCAGAGACATCAAATGCAAACTCAAGCGTTTATTCCTTATAAGCTATATCCACAGCAAGTTTCGTTCCAATATCTCATTGCTATCTGAAGTTATTGAGCGGAAATCATAAGTTTTTGACGCCGCCTGCCAAACAATATCACCCGCCCACCCACCCCGATGCAGTAATATATAGAGAACTATATTTTAACTTTATAAATACTTCGATTTTGATGGTGTGCCTTTAAGAGACGTATAGCGTTATTAACAACTAATCTACTTAGAAACTTATTAATATGTAATACTTATTATTGAATTATGTAATGGAAACGCGTTTCCTTCACCAACCCATCTCCATTAAGTATAATGGGCGAATCGCATTTCTGGGAAGATGTATTGTAAATTGAAGTTTTTATATTAAATAATCTTAAAGAAATGTGAGTGAAACCGGAATTGGATTGCTGTGCCTTATGTATAAACGTAAATAGCGACTCCACCAACATTGCATTTAATAATTTATGACGCAGCTACTTGGCTACACATATGTTAGCATTACGCTATTTTTACTTAAAGACACGCCAAGACGATTATTCTTGTTATTGCGTTGAATAAAAAAAGCAAAATATTTTGTGACATTGTAACTGTTTTAACAAATGCTTGCATTAATTTACGTAGCGTTGATTGCATTTCAGTTTCATTGATTAAGAAATTTATTCAACTGAATTGTTGTTTATCGGTTCAATACTGTATTAGTTATTTCGAGCCGTTTAGAAAGAGCGGAAAGACAAATATAAATGCAGAACCGTGCTCTACTCTTACTATCGAGGATATACTTATAGTGCTTTAACGTGCTTTGAGCATAGACTCCAATGCACGGGACGCTGAGCATAGACTCCAATGCACGGGACGGTCCGGGTTACATCCCTATCCGACAGATGAGGCTAAATGAAGGATTTTGGCTAAAGACACATCAAACTAAGCCATTGAGGCTCAAACCCGTGATCTCCTAGTTCACTAGGAGACAACACCTCTCACGCCCCCTAGCACTGACTAGTCTACATTAAAGTCACCATGACTGGGCTCCAAAATCCAAATGACCACTGGCCTTGAATTCACCAACCATTCTTGAGAATATTTTTAGACTTAAGCCCAAGAACGCAAATTTCACACATATTTGTTATAAGTTTAAAGGATAAACGTTCATAAGAATCTTCTATGTATAAATATGATAAATTCTAATGAATAGTAACTTCATACGATAGTTTATCTAAGAAGGTCATGGGCATATTTGTGAATGAAATTTTAGTACTTTAGCTCAAGTCTAAGAATAGTCTCAAGAATATTTGGTGAATTCCAAGCCAGAATGTCATAACGCTGCTGATTCGTAATCGATGCACTGAATATGTCATCGTTATGATTAATAGCGTTTAATCGGTCACGTGTTATCCATCTGTCTATATGTATTCATATCAGATGCAGACGTCTATTTTGTGTAAGTATTTGGATTCGTTTGATAATGGCGTACGATACCGGTCACATAATAAATAGCCTTCAGACATGTGTACATCACTGAATAATGCGAATCGGCCCAATAATAATATATTATTTTATCGATGTCTGAAATTAAAAATGGGCACTTTATGGAACTGGGGCTGATGATTCTACCTTCGGACAAAATATGTGAACATACACTGTATTGGTAAGCAACACACGTGTTGATGTTGTTGTTGTTGTTGTTGCTGCTGCTGCTGCTTTTTTCTACATGAATGCTGTCCTAAACATATTTAGTTCGCTGTATTTTTTAAACTATAGCATCAAGTTGATATAAAAGTCGAACAAGATCTGTAACATTCATAGAACGCTGTCAACCAAAAACACACACTTAAAACACAAACAGCAATAACAAAAAGGCAATTTAATTACAAATATATATATAATATATGATAATTCACAAATATAAACTGGTCAACTCAGAAATAGGTGTACTATATAGGGGTTTGAACTATTTGCCTTGGTGTACAAAGCAAGATAAAAAATATCGGACAGGGAAAGCAGCATTCAAGAACGACAGTCAACCACAAAACACAAAAACAAACACGCAAACAGACAAACGAGAAGGCAAAAGTAATAAAAAATGCAAACAACATCATAAACACAAAAGGGTTGACAATAGGGCTACAAAGTCTCACTCTTACCCTATTGTCATCACAATAAAACGGGACAGTGTAAATTAAGAAATCACCTCCGGGATCTATCCGCTAACAAATTAATAGTTTAAACATATTTATTTTACATCGATTGCAACTTAGACTAATCACTCTCGATGGCTTCCTGGGTAGAACCAGTACTAAGCAATGTGGATTAATTATCTTGCTCAAGGATAAATAACATGGCCGCGGCGAGGATCGAACCTACGACTTCTCGATCTGGACCACGCACTCCACTCAACAAATGAATAGGAACCTAGCAGAACAGAACATCGTCTTTATGTATGACTTAAACAAATGTTTCTTGTCTTCTGCATACATAGTATGTGTTTAATATGTGACAAGTTAAACAATGTGAAACTCCTACGCACTAAATCATACACGCACATACCATACATGTCACACTACACACACAATAACTCTTACGCACGTATTTGCCATTTATACCCATTACGTGGTCCGAGTATTAACTTTCATACCTCCATTCAACCCCTTCTCTAGGAACCAAAAACGGGGTTGGCTGGGGTATCAAAGAAAACCTTAATTGCGGCTTAAAAGGTTTGCATATTGTGAATTTAAATATTTAATATGTAACAGTTTTTTCAGCAAACATTAATTTAAAAATGTTTTATTGGCGAAATATCATATCGTTATAAAATCCTGCTTATACAAGCTTTCCCATCGCTTAATGGAATTAAGGCAGGACCACGTAATGCGGTAAGGAATTATGTATGCTTTATTAAATTGTAACACCTTACTATTTTTAAATAGTTTAAATGTTATGTCCAAATGAGGATGAACATAACAACTTTAATCATTATAGACTGCAGTACTTCGAAGAATAAATGCTTCACTGGCAAACCTAGATAACCCAAGCAACCCTTGTCAATTGAATACATTTAAAACACTTGGACGTCTGTATCAGTATTTCTTAACATTAAGTTTACGTATGTGTTTATACAAAGAACAAAAGGACAAACTAAAATCAAATTATATTCATCTTCTAAGTCGGTACTATACACAATGTCGGTACTATACACAATGTACAATACCTGTGATCTCTATCAGTTATATTATGAGGATATCTGCCAGTTTCAATTCTGAGTCTGTGATCGAATACTCTTTAAGAATTTGTAGCTAATATAAGTACAATACAAAAATGAATCGGCAGGTTCTTAATAACTTGACAGAAGCTATAGCAACAAAAGAATACATCATTTAGGTCACGACAAGACAAGATTGAAGACAAACGCTGGACGTACCACCACTTTCAGGTATTAGGTAGACATCATGCACAGGGCCCAAAATCGGTCCTGTCGTTGTATAATCAAAGAGGAAAGCATAAAGGCGAATTGTAAATGGTTCAACATCTAAACATGCAGTTAGTTGCAAAATATTCATTACCTCTTTTGATACACTTTCTAACAAGATAACGAACAAGCTTAATAAAGATTTTATGAAAGTGATATCAACAAGGATCTTGCAAAGAAAAGTAAGACAGGAGAAAGTTTGTATATCACATCACCATAGAAGTCATGCTTGGCTAGTTTTTTTCGCAGAACGTTCTCAAATTACTTGTTTATTTTACAGGTAGATCAGGTTTACAATAATAACATTTTGCAATTATGTTTTAGGAAGTTTATAAGAACGGTAGTTCTAAGAAGTAGCGTTTTAGTTATACATAGTTACGAATATTAAGTCCCACAACTCGACTACAATCTCTAGAAAAAACGAATAAATTGAGAAACATAAACGTTTGCTCAGGGATAGTCCGCGTCTAATTGGAGATGATTAACGATGTCAAAATTGAAATTTAAAAAATTTAAAGTGTCAATATATCATCCAAATACCGATAGATTGTACTACAGGCTTCGATGACATATGTTATTGAAAGATTCAACATGAACTCTCTTTCATAGCAAAAACAAATCTGCGTCAAGAGATGCACACCTCACTGTAGGTAAAGTGCGAATCGAATTTGAGTTTGTAGAGATCAACACGCTAGTTTGTAGACAGACATATGACGGTTTGTAGATGTGGAAACCCATATCTGGCAAATAATCGTGGTTTTACAAACTTGTTATCGATGACACTGTACACTGCCTGTCTGAGTTTTACATTTATACAATGCACGAGACTTTCAAGTGACACATCGTGTTTACGACGTGGAAATCTGTATTTGATGCTATCAGGGGGTTTATACGGCAATAACGTGTATATATCTACTTTACCGCCTTATATTCCATCAAAATACATTTGTTGGATCAGGTCAAGTATGTTTTACTTTGTTTCTGATCGTTTTTAACCTCAACACCAACGTTTAAAGCCAAAACACATTTTTTGTCTGGTTTGGTTTGTAGACGTTAACATTTATCAAAGCGAGTGTTTGTTGACGGTAAGCGCTGTTTTTTCGATGTAGAGACGCTAGTTTGTTTGCGCTTAGCGCCTTTTCCTATATGGTAAGTATTGCCATTTATCTCACCTATTCGTTATTATCAAAGTAACGGTCGGTAAAACATAACCTTTCATTCATTTTATAACATCTTAAGGAAAGTTGTCAGAGGATATAATGTGTCGCATGGCCATTTGCCCATTCCTTCGTTCATGTTCTGTCCCGTGGTTAATTAATTTCGTTAAATTAAACCTGTTTCCTACACAATTGTTATTTCATAGAAAAATAATTAATGGTCACCTCTTTAATAGTTGTTTGTGTTTGTTTCCCAAAGTATGAATAGCAAACGTGATAAAGTTCAGAGTTCATGGTTATGCGTCAATATATAATGTTTATTTAAGAGAAACATTTAAATAAGCATACACACATGTATTCAGTAATATTTTGATAATTAAATGAAGTAAATTATATTTCATAGGATTTCACGTCTCACAACACGGTTAATTTTACATTGCTCTACATATGTACCAGGAACCCTCTCGACCACTGTAGAACTTTGTAAAACTTGACGTCCGTTGCTCGAATAACCAGCTAAAAGCGGGGTTGACCGATTTGCTTTTTTTAATAGCAATAGTTCGAAGAGACCCCCTTGAATTTGTCCATTGCACTTTCATTTTCAAGTGTACCTCTACCCGGTATTAGATTCTCAGATCTGGGCTCAGACAGGCATATCCAAACCTGTATGAAATCATGAACTTGTCCCATTCTTGTCACCTGTAAAAAAGAGAAACTATTTGCACATTTTAAAAAATAAACAAGAACCGAATAACGCAGATCTTTTTTTAAGCGCCAACATGTTCCTACCATTACTCGTTACTGGCAAGGGAAATAATTGTTTAGTGAGACCTTCAGCAGTATTGAACGGATTATATCTTTGTTATTAAATTGGTTGATGAAATAAAATTCCTTATATTTCTTGGAATTTTTTAGCATTTGTTTTGACCAGATCAATTTCCATTTTTATTTCTTGCAAAGTAGCAATTGCATCGTCAAATCCCTATATTTCCATCAACGTTGGTATTATTTATCGTAACAAAATTTTCCGCCACAGTTTAACTTCTTAAGGTCAACACGTTGATGACAAGTTATGACGTTGAATCCTTCACAGTTATTGAAACTGTCATGAGAAGTGTTGTAATAATCCATGGACTTAAACTACTTGGCCTTATTCTATATTGCATTCAAAATGTTTTACTGGGAAACGCAAATATTATTTTCGATAGGCTGGGACTGTAGTGTCCTCGAGTTATGATTCCAGTAACATGATGTCCTCGATTTTTCAAACCTGACATAAACCGTAAGAATTTACCTTTAAACAACCGTTTCTCGGTCCTCAAAAATAGATTCATAGTGTCATCACACCTCATTGTACAAGAACTGACACACATCACAACGTAACCACGTTTATTAACAATCTTAAGGCCAGTTCCTTTCCTGGAAGCGATGCCCGAAAAAAATAAAAACATGTTCCACTCTGACGATAAACGATAAAGAGGGTAACATATCAGTCAAATCCTACATATGCCATCTAGTATATGATTTAATATTCACACTACCGTTTGTTTAGTGCTGTGTGGCGGCCGTAAAAAGGTTGCCCCTACTACAAATCAATAATGTTATTACTTACAGGTCCTTTGGGATCTTCAAGCCCAATCTTCGTGGCTTTAAAGTAGAATATCGCTGAAGCCTGTGCTAGGAGACGCGAGAGGCATTTTACTCGACATTACATCTCATGAACAGGCTTAATAAAACCGTGTCTGCTACTTTTACCTCTTGTTTGTGTTTGCTGCTCATTATGTGGTCCAAGTATTAACTATCATACCCCAACCAACCCCTTCTCCAAGAAGCGAAAACTGGGTTGGCTGGGCTTTGAAATAAAACCTTAATTGCTGCTTAAAAGTTTGTATATTGTAAAATTAAAACATTTAATATGTAATTCTAAACATGTTATCGCATTTTTTCAGTAAAATATGGTTTAAACTAGTTTTATTGTCGAAATATCCGTTATAAAATCCTGCTAATATACGCTTTCCCATCGCTTAAAGCAGAAATTGGTCTTAAATCAACAAATCCGCTTTTGATATGTTTTTAAGTATTAAATATCATTATAAATACGATTTTTACTATGCCATTGATGTATGTTCATTAAAAATATGTTTTCAAAAATAAAAATCGAACAGGCGAACAGGCATTGCTAAAATATCGAAAAAAATCTAAGGGGAAAAACTCTTGCGCGAATTACCGGAAGTGACGTCATTGGGAACAAACTATTTTTTGTTTACATTGGGACTGAACGAAAAAAAGTATACCTTGTGTGAAAATGTGAGAATTAAGCGATCATGATACTGAGTCAGAGGAAATGCCCGTGATAAGACGGTTACACAATGTGCAACCTTACGATTTTGAGCCAGAATACGTGTCTGAGGACGAAAATACATCGGATTCATCAACTGATGATGAAGTCGAACGCAGTGCAGGTGCAAATGGAAAGCTTGTAAAGACTATCGTGTCATGTCATTCGTTACGTTCAGCGGTTCATTACACTATTCACTAATCTAGTGAGAAAGTATATACTTACTCCCTAACTAATCTAACAAAATAGTGTATTTATACACTCACAGCAACAACAAACAAAAAACAACGTAAACATTGTCTTCATCGAAATCTGACAGTAAGTCACCCGCAACATTGCAATATCTTGGTACATACACAATAACCGCGAAATGTAGTATATTCCGAATGATTTTTTTGCCGATAAGTAGACATGGAACAAATATGTTTATTAGATATTATCCATAATTGATAAAAAAAAAAGGAATAAAAACAATAATAAATGAAACAGCATATAATTTCGGCACCATAATTTCTATAGTATTATATATGTGCCATAAGTCGCCATCAACACCGAACACTCTAGGAGCGGTGTCTGCAATATGACACGCTCTCTAGTCTCCACTGCCCCCAAATATCAATACAGACTAATCAAATATTGCGGTGCACTATTGAAGTACAGCTAATTAGGGTACATACGTCGGTATATCACAAAAACACGCACCATTTAGGGAAACCTAGTTTTATGATATATTTCCTGTTTATTGCAATTACTTGAGCGGTGTAATACCGCCGAAGGCAGACGCGTATTGCACAAGACGGATATATCACATAATTTGTCTCGCAGAAAGAGAGAAAAATACTATGATTTAAATAATATAGCCAAATGTATTATGAGCACGATATAGACAGTTAGTAAGTATACTTACTCATATATATTTACTCCTTATATACCAAACATATCAAATTACCATAATATAAGTATATTATTCTATTAAACTTGTTTTACTTATTGCACGAGCTAAGAGGCGTTATTGTTGTTGCTTTGCCATAAAACATTACTGAATTAATATAAAAGCTAGTAATATTATTAATTATCTGCCTTGTAATAGATATCCATGAAACATTTTGTATTTTTTTTCAAATCCATAGACCTATATATGTTGATTATATATATTTATAACACTATTGGCAGAAGAGGGTGTATAATTTGAAATTATTAAGTTTAAAATTTGGTAACAAAGGCACAGTGTTTATTTCGCCGGATTCATTTAAATTTATATGCTGAACGTTCTTAGCAATATTTTAAAAAAAGACGGCTACATATTATTAGCGCCGTCAACTCTTCATTGATTCACGTAAAGACGCATGCTTCTAATTCAACAGCTAAACATTCACGGTGTATATAAAGGTCTAACACTAAATAATTCTTCAGTTTATCATACGTTTACCCGATGAGGTGCTAAGATAATTGAACATAAATTTCAATCTTACTTCATGTATGAATTTCCTCCTCAACGCCGGTCGAATAGGCGAATACAACTTGCTTGGAGACGGCGGGGTTTTGCACCTCTCATTTTTATAGCCAAATATCGTTGGTACCGCTGTTGATTTTAATATGCATGGCCTTTTGTTCTCCAAATTCAAAGATAATAAAACCAAAGGATGGACTTCCCACGAAGTCAACTCAAAATGTTTGCTACAAACTCGCGCGTCTTTCGTAGTTCCCCACTTTCTCGACGAGTCGAGCGATTTTCTTCGGTAACGGTCTACCCGTGGACACTTGAAATCTTAATATATCATTATCTCGATTAGGGAAACGAAAGAAACTTAGGTTATTATCTTGTCCTTCTTTATGCAAACTTTTTCACCCAGCAACAGCACACGGCATTTTTAACAAGTACCATAAAACGTAATCCTTTATAGACAATACTATACAACTCAATGCGACACCGCTAATCGTTTGGTACCAATGACGTCACAGGATCACGTGACACTTACCAGGGCGAAACTCGAAGCGTGTGCGCTATGAGATAAAATTGGTTACTGTGATAAAACGGGACAACCAATAAGTGTAAGATTTGAACAGATTGTATATTATATATATATTTCCGAATATATACTCAAAAGACACGCCCTATTTCACCTTTAATGAAATTAAGGCGGGACCACGTAATATTCCAAGGGATCCTCTTTTCGGTATTTATTGGTTTTCTTTTGTATTTTAAAATGTGTTTTTCGCTGTTGTATAATCAAGGTCAATAACATATTTTAATGGCCACTGGGCAACAGCAACATATAATGCGCTTTTCTTATTTGACTAGTTAAAATTCAATTACCTATTATAGATTCAGTATGCGATAATGGAATAAATGACATTCCATCTCTGACGCTTGTATCAAGAAACAAATTGAAATTCTTTAATAGGTATTTTGTGTTAAAGACTTTCCCTTTGAAGCTTACATTTTGATTTTCACATGCATGACTTTGTGGTGTACGATACTACCAAATGTTTCTGTTTCTTCTATGTAGTAATAACATCGAAAATGTAACATAGTGTTGCTGAGAAAAACATAAGTGAAGTGTAAAGATTCACACACCCGAACTATAGTAAAATACAAAATGGTTACCTTTTGTCTAAATAATGCATATACTACGAGAAAATAAGAAAGGATACAGTTGTAAAAAAAGCCCCAAAATCATCGAAAAACTAGCGCTTATAGAAAACATACCATCGACAATCTAGTGCTTAACTTCAACAAACCAGCGCATATACATCTACAAACTTTTCTAGATTTCATTGAAATGAGCATTTAAGACAATAAATAAATACATATTTCGGCACATACTACTACAGTATATCATTGCACAAAACCAGTGTAAAGGAACAGCATTTAGAAGAATATATTTAGAAGAAATGTAATGTAACAATATATACTGTGAAGAAAATGCAACTAAACTTTAGAAACAATTGAAATATCGTAAAAATACTGCGTTTGTTTCCATCTGAAATGTCAATTCAATCCCATGATTCAACTGAACCCGTCTACAAACTAGCGTGTTGATATCTACAAACTCAATCTCGATTCGCACTTTACCAACAGTGCAGTTTGTAACTATTTATTTTTAAACGTTGGTTCCATATATTATCGTATATGCAAATAAATGCTTCTCCAACTTCTCGTATAATGGTCAATTAGGAACATTTTCTTTTAGTCTAAATACTTAAAATACGATCCCTCGGAAGTAATTTCAACACAAACTAGAGAAGAAAGTAACACTTTACATTCTGTAAATGAGAGGTAATGTAAAATGAAACATCGCTCACGCCTTGAGCATACCAATTTAAAACCACACAGATTAGGCTCGACGAGTCCAATTAAGCATGCAGTAAGTAATTAAATACAAGGCTGATTTGTAACTTGGGATGACCGATTACGGTCACTTATGAAAATGGTTATCGTAGGATAATCGTTGCGATCATATGTATAGTAACAATGCCTTTTTGAAGCATTATTATCCTCAGAAATAAACAGAGGAAAACTAACGTGCCAAACTGACATCATGGTTAATGAGAGAAAATTGTTGCCAGGTTTCTCTGGATTTGATATTTAATTTATGTTAGAATTATTATTATGAACCTTGATAGTTCTAGTTTGTATTCATGCAAACCTTATAACACTCTGTTTTGTATTACGCAAAACAGACATGCTAGAATGTTGGTATACGTATGTGTCTATCAATAACTAAGAACTAAAGTGTGTGTATTATTATACAATCAATTAATATTTACTGCCAAAAATGATAGAATTAATAATAATGAAAATATAAGAGTAGCAAAATCAACTGAAATAGTTAATAAGTACAGAGAATTGGCATGCAGAAACAGTACATATGACCACAAAACTATTCAGTAAATATAGGACACGACACGTAACTATTGTAAAAGCTTCGCAAGAACTTTGTTAAGTGGCCATCGTTTCAGTTCCCAATTTAAATTGAATTGATGCATTTATGTATTTGATTGCACGTTATTTCGCCTCACTATTCGTGATTATAACAATTAACCCACACACTATAGTTAGTGAAGAACGTACTCCAATGATTTAATGGAATTTTTCAAATTTACTTTTGCAAAGTAATTGAAGTGAAATTGTTCGTAGAAAATGGTGATTTATGGCAGATATCAAGCATGACTATTTATGATAAGACGGATATAAAATGACTTTATCGGTTTGATTGTTTCAGCCATACAATTCTAATAACGCTAGGGTAGCCATGGACATTTTTTCCCGAGGGCATGTATTAAGTAAATAAATACTGTAAGGGGGATCCCTTATAATCAAATTTGTGGTGGATGATGAGACACGTCCCGACCCGTCCTTAGCAACAAAAGAATAAATCATTTATCACGACAAGGCAAGATTGACGACAAACGCTAGACGTACCTCCACTTTCAGGTTTTAGGTAGACATCATGCACAGGGCCCACAATCGGTCCTGTGGTTGCATAATCAAAGAGGAAAGCAAAATGGCGAACTGTAAATGGGTCAACATCTAAACATGCAGTTAGTCGCAAAATATTCATAACCTTTTTTGATACACTTCTAACAAGATAACGAACAAGCTTAATAAAGATTTTATGAAAATGATATCAACAAGGATCTTACAACAAGAAAGTAAGAAAGGAGAAAGTTTGTATATCACGTCATAATAGAAGTCAGGCTTGGCTATTTTTTTTCGCAGAACGTTCAGTTCTCTAATTACTTGTAAAATTTAAAGGTCGATCAGGTTACGATAATAAAATGTTGCAATTATGTTTAAGGAAGTTTATAATAACGGTAGTTCTAAAATTAGTCATTTAGTTATACATAGTTACGAAATTAAGGCCCACAACTCGATTATAAGATCTAGAAAAACGAACAAATTGAGAAACATAAACGGTTTCTCGGGGGAAAATCCGCGTCTAATTGGAGTTGATTAACAATGTCAAAATTGAAATTTGAAAATTGAAATTTGAGAATTGAAAGTAGAAAAGAACGCGTTGTCAATATATCATCCAAATACCGATAGGTTCTGCTACAGGCTTCGATGACATCTGCTCTTGAAAGATTCAACATGAATTCTCTTTTATAGCAAAAAAAATCTGCGACAAGAGGTTCACACTTCACTGTAGGTAAAGTGCAAATCTAATTGAGTTTGTAGATAACAACACGCTAGTTTGTAGACAGACATATGATGGTTTATAGATGTGAAAACACATATCAGGCAAATGATCATGGTTTTACAAACTTTTTATCGATGACACTGTACACAGCCTGTCTGTGTTTTACACTTACACAATGCACGTGCAATGCACGAGTTTACGACGTGGAAATCTGTATTCGATGCTATCAGGCGGTTTATACGGCAATAACGTATATATATCTACTTTACCGCCTTATATTCCATATAAATACATTTGTTGGATCAGATAAAGTATGTTTTAATTTGTTTCTGATAGATTTTAACCTCAACACCAAATTTATAGCCAATACACATATTTTGTTTTGTTTGGTTTGGTTTGGTTTGTAGATGTTAACATTTATAAAAGCGAGTGTTTGTTGACGGTAAGCGCTGTTTTTTCGATGTAGAGGGGCTGGTTTGTTTTCGTTTAGTGCCTTTTCTTATATGGTAAGTATTGCCATTTAGCTCACCTATTCGTTATTATCAAAGTAACAGTCGGTAAAACATAACCTTTCATTCATTTTATAACATCTTAAGGAAAGTTGTCAGAGGATATAATGTGTCGCTCAACCGTTTGCCCATTCCTTCGTTCATGTTCTGTCCCGTGGTTAATTGATTTCGTTAAATTAAATCTGTTTCCTTACACAAATCTTATTTCATGGAAAAATAATTAACGATCACCTCTATATTAGTTGTTTGTGTTTGTTTTCCAATGTATGAATGGCAAACGTGATAAAATTCATAGTTCATGAGTATGCATCAATATATAATGTTTATTTAAGAGGAACTTTTAAATAAGCATACACACATATATTCAGTAATATTTTGATAATTAAATACAGTAAATAATATTTCATAGGAATTCAGCAATACTTAACTGATCATATCTTTGTTATTACATTGGTTGATGAAATAAAATTCCTTATATTTCTTGGAATTATTAGCATTAGTTTTGACCAGATCAATTTCCTTATTTCTTACAAAGTAGCAATTACATCGTCAAATCGATCTCGTCTTTCCATCAACGTTGATATTATTTATCGTAACAAATTTTTCCGCCATAGTTTAACTTCTTAAGGTCAACACGTTTATGACAAGTTTATGACGTTATAAAATCCTGCTAATATACGCTTTCCCATCGCTTAATGGAACTAAGGCAGGACCACGTAATGTTCCAAGGGATCCTCTTTTCGGCATTTACTGGATTTCTATTGTATTTTAAAAAATGTTTTCCTCTGTTGTATTATCAAGGTCAATGACCTATTTTAATGGACACTCGGTTACAGCCACATATAGTTCGCTTTTCTTTTTTGCCAGTTAAAATTCAATTACCTTCATAGATTCAGTATGCGATAATGGAATAAATGACATTCCATCTCTGACGATTGTATCAAGAAACAAATTGAAATAGGTATTTGGTGTTAGAGACTTTCCCTTTGAAGCTTACATTTTGATTTTCACATGCACGTACCGACCCGTGCTTAGTATGCAGTAAACATAAAAGCAGCGTTTTTTTCATTATTTGTTTGGGGTTGTTTTTATTGTTCTAAAAACAATAAAAAATTATTGTCAATCGTTTGTAATTATTATAGCTTACTTTTGCTGTATTTTTCCTTAATAAAAGTACGGTACAAAGTATTATAGATAATATTTAATATAACAATGATATTCAAATAAAATCTGTAATATAGCTTAATTTTACATATCTAAGCTAACCAGTCATATATAGCAGATTAACAGTACATATTTGATAACCAGGTGTCTCATGTATTAACCTTAATTTGCAATTTAATGTTCCTCAGTTACTGGTCAGTAAGGATTTAGTAGTAATTCAGTCAGAATTTATCCCCCTTGATTATCTAACGTTTTGAAATATAAACATACATCCCTAGTTAGTAGTATGTGCTCTACGTTATACACTAAATTCAGTTATAATCAATTTCAACCAAAAAAAAAAATATTTCAGAAAGACCCGTATGCATTTACACAATAAAACCGACAATAATCTATCAGGTCAAACGTTGTATTATCAATAAGTAAACGGAAAAAATACTCATTGAAAAAGGCAACATTTTTGATTTTCAATTATTTTCAGTCCACTGTTATTGTTTTTCAAATCAATATTGTATTTTTTGTTAGTACACAATACATACTGATAAGGGATAGCCTTTGGAAGCAACAAACACAACAAGAGAATAAAGTACCAGGCTCGGCACCGAAGTGTAACCTATGGCGATAAACAGTTGCGTAAGATTTGCTCTAGTTCTTTCAGATAAAACACTTTTTTCTTTGCAGGCGAAGATCAATTCCATTCTAGAATTCAAAAACTACCAAATGTTGCGTTTTTAAATGTCATAAGTGTAGCATGCGTTAATTGTGGTCCCAGATCGATTCCAGTCCCTTTTAACTCGATATTTATATATTTAAACAAAACTTAACATCAACAATAGATTATAAATAATGTGCTTAAAATTAAACACGAGTAGGATTGTTTTATATCAGCATGTATGGACAATCGCCTGAAAAAGGTGGGAGACATATGAGTTTTGCTCTGCATACAAAACAATAACTTACACATGATAATGCATATGAAGAAAGAAAAGGTTTTAAGTCCAACAGAAAGAGTAGCATTCACAGAATACAGTCACTCCAACAAGTATTACAAAACAAAGGTGATTCAAAAAGTACATCACAAACACATACGCTCGTACAGTAAAAACGCACATCACAAACAAATAAGGGTTGACAACAGGGTTACCGCCTTGGAACGGTCAGTGGCAAAAGGGACCACCGAGTTTAAACCAGTTCAAGGGTGCACCAAACCTCTCTCTTACCCTGTCATCATTACTAAATAACAGGACAGTGTAAATAAAAATAATGCCCTCCGTGTTAACCCCTTACATTAGAGAAAGCGTAGATATAAGACAAAACACAGAAATGTTCATGTATATACGGAGTAAAGTACATTCATCAAATGGTTCTCGCCTTAACGAATTTAGGACCACGTTGTCATGGAGTCCACCGCCAGTCCGGTCGTTGCACAATCAAAGAGGAAAGCATAGTTACAAACTGTAGAAGGGTCTATAACGAAGCATGTAGTGTGCCGCAGGATACTTCGGTCCGGTCGTAACCTCTGTTTATAAATGTTCTCATAATTTTAATAAATAACTCGTAAAAATTATCACGACATATAATCTTCCAAAGTTTGTAAATCACATCTCCATAAAAGACGGGTTGTGATTTAGGATTCCTATTATATTTGTTGAGCAGATCAGTGTTACTATAATAAAACTTAGAAAAAGTCTTACATAACATGGTAACGGTAACCCTGTTGGAGGAGTTTTTCATTAATGTTAAGATTACGAAGGTTGAAGTCCTCAACACGGCTACAAGCTCTGGCAAAACGAATTAACTGAAAAACATACACGCCATAAGAAACAGTATTGGGGATATCCCCATCCAAATGTGGATAAGTAACAATATCGAAATCAAAAGCATCTCTCTTACCATACATTTTAGTTATTACTACTCTATTTTCAGTAGAAATATGTAAATCAAGAAACGGAGAGACAGAATCCGAAACGTTAGCTTTGTTGAGTTTTAGTTCTAGAGGATAAATGTTAGAAACCATAGAAGAAAAGAAAGGATTATCAAAATTAAGTATATCATCCAGATAGCGTGAGGTGTTATTAAAAACGTCAGCTTGTGTATCTGGAGAAAGTGCTAACATAAAGTCACGTTTTTTGGTTCATAATATTTATCCTAAAGAACTTCGGCTTAATAAAGAAAATATATCTGATAATAACGCTTCTTTTCTTGATTTAGATCTCTCGATTGAAAATGGTAAAATAATTAGCAAAATCTATGACAAGAGAGATGATTTTAATTTTGACATTGTTAATTATCCCCACTTGGATGGGGATGTTCCCCGAGCAACTTCTTATGGGGTGTATCTGTCTCAACTTATTCGTTTTTCTAGAGCTTGTACTCGAGTTGAGGACTTTAATATTCGTAATCTTTGTAAAACTAAAAAGTTACTCAATCAGGGTTACCGTTACCATAAACTTCGTAAAACCTTTGCAAAATGTTATTATCGTAACCCTGATCTTCTTTGCAAATATAAATGTAATTTAAGGACTCTTCTGCGACAAGGACTATCACAACCTGACTTCTATGGTGATGTAATTTATAAACTTCGTAAGATTCTTGGTCATGATCACTTTCATACTATCTTTGTTAAACTTGTTAAAAAGTTTATCAAAAGAGGTTATGACCCTATCATTTTGCAACGTACTGCATGGTTGGTGGTGGACCCTTTTACAGTTTGCCACTATGCTTTCCTCTTTAATTGTACGATGACCGGACAGGCTGTGGACTCTATGATGACGCCTACCTAAAGCCCATTGGGACGGTGGCGTTTGATGTTTGTCCATGTTCTTTCTTGTCGTGCCCTTAATGGTGTATTCTCTTACTGCTCTGGCTTCTGCTAAGTCATTGAGTACCTTCATTGTGGCTGTCTAGGCTATTGTTTTTTTGTATTATATTTACACGAGCATATTTGTGTTTTACTTATATTGCCTATTGATGCTGCCTTGTTGGTTAGAGTTTAGATCATGGCGGGGATTTCTTTATTTACACTGTCCTGTTTTAATGGGATGACAGTAGGGTAAGTGTGAGGTTTGGTGCACCCTAGAACCGGTTTAAACACCCAGTGGCCTACTTTGCCACTGACCGTTCCAAGGCGGTAGCACTATTGTCAACCCTTTTGTGTTTGTGATGTCGTTTGCATTTTTTATTACTTTTGCCTTTTCGTTTGTCTGTTTGCTTGTTTATTTTTGTGTTTTGTGGTTGACTGTCGTCCTTGAATGCTGCTTTCCCTGTCCGATATTTTTAGACTTCTTGGTAGCAATATAACAACAAATCTGCGACAAGGGTTGTACAGTTTGTACCCATAGGGATGCCAACGGTTTACGGTATCTCCAAATCTGACAAAAATTTTGTCAAATAAGAATGATAGTGTTGTACTTGTTGACAAGTGCATAAAGTATAACCGTCGGCATCACTGTTGGTAAAAAATGCCCTGGTGACCAGGCTAAAAAAGTAGTTTGTTCCCTGGCGAAAGTTTTTTGTATACGAGCTATTAGTTTTTCTTTTATAAAGTTATGCGGTAAAGTAGTGTAACATGTAGAAAAGTCATAAGTAGATAATGATGACACTTGATGTAGATTACGTAGTTTGTTAAAAACCTCGCAATAAGTTTGTATTGACCAGAATAAATAGATACCAGACTTATCATAATCTTCTCACAATACTTGTTCATATTTAACTCCTGTGAGGCAAGATGTTAAAAGTCTGGAGACATTAGTTGTGGTACATGCGCTAGAGTTTGCAATGAAGCGGGCTTTAAAAGGCTGTTTGTGCAGTTTAGGGATCCAGTAAATTGTAGGGAGTTTATTTTGCTTCTCGTCCAGTTTGATCCCAAACTTGGAAATATGTTTATGATATGGTCACGAATAATATCGCTCTCATTTGAGTTAATCAACTGTACGAGTCGGTTCTTCTAGCCGTCAAACAATAATAATATTATTAGAGGCTTTGTCAGCAGACACTAAGACATATTTAGTATGAAAATCCTGGATCCCTTTCTTCAGATGACGAAACGTAAACCTATGTCTAGGTGGTTATAATGATGGATTAGATGAATATAATTTTATTCTAGTATCCATGATTTTAAGAATGTGTTTCTTCCAATTATTGAGCGCTTGAATATCTACCTTTTCTCGACGACACCATTTAGCACTAAAGATTTCAACAGATTCAGTAATCTGAACACATCAAGTATTAAAATCAATTAATGAAGGTATCTATATTTAGGGCCTTTAGAAAATAGAAAACGAAGGCGTTTGTCAATAATTTCAGAATTGCCAGTGATAACTCGATCGGCTGGAGTATAGCAGAATTTTGAATCTTTACAATCTCATACGGATGGAGTATTTGTATCAAGATCTACAATTTTATTATAATTAAAAATTATGTTTCTACATGTAATAGGTTTTTTATATTTATGAAAATCATAGGATTTTCAGTGTTATTGAAATATTTTGGAATAGAATCGATAACCTTTTTATCTCTAAAAATACTAGGTAAGTCCATAAAATCTATACATTTCGTGTTCAGATTCTTTATCGATATTAGGTCGGAGAACATGTTGCGTTTAAATCTGAATAATGAAAGCAGTATTGTAAAATGGGTGTGAACGAACAAATATTGTATCGGCTTCCTCGTCAATTTTATGTAATGCTGATAACGGGTTTTCCTGCCTGCGGTTTACACAGAAACAATACTCACCCTCGTAGAAAGAGAAGTTAGACAAGAAAGCAGGTATGTTTACCGGAATTTGTAAGTATGTTGTGTAAATAAGAAACGGACATAAACACTTTAGACTTTCGTTTGATGTTACCATTACGCCTACGTCCATGTGACCTAGATCTACGTTTCCAAATAGAAAATATAGAAAAAATATCAATATCAGGATCTCGAGAAATATTTCCTTCCTGATAAATATTGTCGTTGAGGCCCTATGGATCGGGAGTTTGCAAATTCTTCATCCGCTTTAACTCTGCAATGTGTAGTGCTTTACATTTAAAACAGGATGTAGCATTAGTGCCATGAATTAGATGTTCAAAAGACTGAACAGTTACATTGTTAAATGCATGGTTTGTTTTGCGAATATGTTTATATCAATAATTGTTTAATTTCTGACAATTTCCAGCACTATATGTGTGTTCACGGAATCGACCTTTTAACATGTTTAAAGATCTGCTAGTTTGTCCAACATATTGGATGCAGCAACGAGGTATATTTCATGTACGAACGTATATAACATGAGTGGTTTTACAATTTATATCTGAATTAAGATTTATACTAAACCCTCTACCGTTGACTGTTGATTTGATAGTGGACTTGCATGTAAAATGACTGCAGCAACTACTCCTGTTAGAACTGAACTTGTTAATCGAAGGGTATACTCTGCGTTTAGAGTACAACGGGCGATTTAAATTTGGAGCGCGAACATTGTATTTCTTCCGAACTGGAGATTTTAGAAGAGTTAGTAAGACTTTAGAAGTGTTTTGAAAGACATTTATAACTTTACTAGTAAGAATATAAAAAATATTTAGATGAAAGAAGATTTAAAGAATTTAGACGTACATATGGTTTGCATCTCAAAATATTGGAGTCATGTTTTGGAATTTATACAGAAGATGCAGAGTATAATTTCAATGGAGAAATTTATATTTTAATGGATTTATTTAGAAAACCTATGTCATCGTGATGATATAAAACCATTCAGTGAAAAGCGACATTAAATTTGTACAGTCCCTAGTTTAACTGGTAATAACTCATAAATATGAATGAGTCACGTGTAAAGTAGATTAAAATCGACAAACACCCCAAAAGTCGGTATATAAGCAGAAATCGATGCGTAATATTTCACATTTTTATTTAGCCTCCGTACACATGGTACAGATAACATCGATAAATATACGGCTCCAGAATATATGTGATAAACAAATAGTTGCCCGGAACGGGATTTGAACCACAGCCTTGCACTTGTAAGTTTTGAAAGATGTACGCTGAACCACTAGACCACTGCTATTTATTGGTATGTTGTAGGATTTTTAACACTAAAAAAGCATTACGTAATAACAAGCGCGCGCACACAAACTCATCAAGCGCTAAATAACAAGTCGAGATTTGGTTGATTTGAGGCGATGTATTAGTTTCATATTGATAACATACAGTATAACACCAGGCAATGTTAATTTATACGTGCGACAATATGGACTACATTTATTGATCCATCTTTAGTTGGGTTCAAATATGTTAAGTTATTTTGCCTCATAATATATGGTACTTAGTATACTATTTTCTCATGTAGCGTTGTAGTTCAGTGGATAGAGCACCGGACTTGAAATCAGAAGGTCGTGTGTTCGAGCCCCGAAAGAAGCTAACTTTTTTTTGTGTAAAAATTACTGTTACCTGTGTATAGGTACCATGTGCACTGGTCGATGTATATACAGTAAATGATTTTCTGCGCTATATTTGCTCGCTTAAATACCCGATTTCAACATGAGCTGGTAAACATGAAGTTATAAATAAAGGCGCGCCTACAAAGAAGAAATCGATGGATATAGGGACTCTGTAGCTTTAACATGTTTAAGGCATACATTTAAATACATACCAGGTTGCTATTCAGATTCATCAAAAATTAACTATAGCGAGATGAACGGTCTAACGAGATAAAAACTCCACAATGAGTCCAGTTCAAGACCACATTTAGTATAATAAATAAAGGCTCGTTAGAAAAGTAAGACAGAATGTCGGTGAACACAGAACCTTCAATGTGGTTTGAGAAAGATACTATTAAAATAAAATGTGAACAATGAATGTCAATACAATCCATGTGAGATGATAAAATAGCAATATCGATCGTATGTACGGAGAGATATTTTACTTCCACCGCACGGCACAAACAACACAACATTTTAAAGAGAAGTAAACACTTGCACTAAACAAACACTCTGAAGAAATTGCCAATCTGAACAACGTCTGTTCAGTGCAAATTACATAATTGTGTTTCGCAGCCTTAAAACTCTGATTTCTTAAATAATGTATAGTCGATTGCTATAAATGTGATTTATGAACCATTCATTCGCCAATTTTTTTTTGTTTCTGATTGTTTTCAGTTTGAATAATGTTGTTCGGCGTCAAGCACATTGAGTAAATTAACACAAGGTCACAGAGATGTTATTTGGGATGTCAATTCTGCGCTTTTCATGTTTTACTCTTTTACCATGGAGTATTAAACTTGCATTTTTCTCCTTAGAAGTCAACCATATACCAAAACAGAACGGAACAAATGTTATTTATTTCCATCTCAGGTAACATGGGTCACATGAGATACCTGATGCATACATATACATACATATACATACAATTATTGTTACAAGCTTAAAGGAATGAAGATCTTGTCTGTGAAGCCTGCATTGTTAATGACATCCTTAATTAGTTAATTTCAAACAACTGTAGTTTACATGTAAGCCTGATTATAATTATGTAGAATATGCAAATATATGGAACCTTTATAGATAAAAATAGTTCAGAAATTATACATTCCGGATCGTTAAACAATATTGAGCTAAAGATTATGACAACTCTGGGATTAATTTATTTTGGTAAACTAAAACTTCAGGAGACGTTCTCGATAAAAAAATTCAACAAGTGTCAAGTTTCACCTGAAAGTACTTATGACTTCTCAACAATATAAGTATACAATCTTACCATATCACCTTATCAAAGACAAACATATTGCTCTCATTCAAAAACCTTTCGCTAGAGAAAAACTATGATTTTGGGTTGTAACTATATTAAAGCGTATTTTACTAATGGCGGTCTAGACAATTACACTCTGTGGACTTGCCAAGAAGTTTATGAAGCACTCATTTTCCTGTTAGAAAATATTTCCTTCAGGTGTAGAACTACCGTTTATAGATAAATTGTTTGTATCCTTGTGGGTACGAAGTGTGCATCTCTCGTCGAAGGTTTGTTCTTGTATTGCTACTAAGGCTAATACTATATACACTAAAGAACTTCAACAAGGCTTACATGTCTGATTGTCTCGCTTCTTTTCTTGATATACATCAATCTATAGACACTCTTGAAATAATTAGTAATATATATAGATGATTTTAATTATGACTTTGTTAATTATTCGCACCCCTCCCCACCAAACATTAATTTAGATGTGGATGTTCTCCGAGCTACTTCTTATGGGTTCTATGTTTCTCAACTTATTCGTGTTTTCTAGAGCTTGTAGTCGTGTTGCAGACTTTACATTAAGAACTCTTCTGCAACAAGGACTACCATAAACCTGACTTCTATAGTGATATAATTTACAAACTTCGTAAGATCCTTGGTCATACTCACGTTTACGCTATCTGTATTAAACTTGTTAAAAAGTTTATCAAAAGTGGTTATGATCATACTTCAACGCACTGAATGTTTAGTGGTTGACTCATTTACAGATCGCCACTATGCCTTCCTGTGCGATGACCGGACAGATTGTGGACCCTTTTATGACGTATACATAAATCCTCAAAGACGCAAGCGTTTGATGTTTGTTTTAAATCTGGTCTTGTCGTAGCCTTAACGGTATGTTTTCCTGTTGCTCTGGCTGCTGCCAAGTCACTGAGTACTTACTTTGTGGCGTTCTAGGCTTTTGTATTATTGCATCCATATATAAATGATAATTTTTGTGCTATATTGCCTAATAATGCTGCCATGTGTGCTAGAGAATATATCCTGTCGGGGATGTATTTATTTACACTTTTGTGTGGGGTGACAATAGGGTAAGAGTGCGGTTTGGTGCACCCTAGAACCTGGTTTAAACTCCTAGCGTCCTTGTTTGCCACTGACTGTTTCAATGCGGTAGCCCTATTGTCGAACCGTTTATGTGTGAGGTTGCCTTTTATTCATATGTGTAGTTTGTTTATTTCCGTGTTTGTGGTTGACTGTGGTCCTTGAATGCTACAGTTCATGTTTGACTGTTATATCTACGTTTTTGATTTTGTATTAAGTTCTTTAAACACTAATTATGTATGTGATTCTATGTTCTCCATTAGTGTTACTAAAGTAGTGTTCCAATGTCCCGTTTTATTGGGTTGACAGTAAGATAAGTGTGAGGTTGGTGCACCCTATAACTTGATTTAAACCCCAGTGGCCTTTTTGCCACTGACCGTTTCATAGTGTTAGCCGTATTGGCAACCGTTTTGTGTTTGTGATGTCTTATTTGGCATTTTATTCATCTTTACAATTGTTCTTTGCTTCTGTATGTGCTTGTTGTTGACTGTCGTCCTGGAATGCTGCTTTTCCTGTTCGATTTTTATATCTATATTTCCAATGAAAAATGTAAAGGACGATAATGTAATATATCTTAATTATCAACAACCATAGCACAGATGATATAAGGATAGAACTAATGAGTGGCACGCTATATTTACTGCTTGCTTTCGTGATGAATAGACATGCAACGGAGCTGAGAAAGAATTGATATCGGATAACACTGCATTGTTTAGGAACATTGCAGCATGAATTATTAATCGTTGTATGTATAAAGAAATATAAAAAGATCGGACAGGAAAAGTAGCATTCAAGGAGGACAGTCAACCACAAAACACAGAAACAAACACGAAGACAGACAAACAAGAAGGCAAAAGTAATAATAAATATAAACGACATCCTGTCACGTCCTCTAGCCCCTGGTTGAGGAGAACTCAATATTTAAATGAAAATTGTACGAAGATTTGAGCTATCCAGAAAATGATATGCATATGACAGTGAATATGTATCTTTCAGTGAGGTATTTTGAGACAGTCCATTGCCAGTAATATAAGGTCTCAGTTGTAATCACTATTTATAATAGAATAGGATGAAAAAACGGTTAACTATAATTGCAGAATTTGAGTGGGGGTTACAAAAATTGGTATATGTGTGTATTTATTTAACAAGTCAATATGTATGTATACCCCTCTTTACTTAAACCAGATCGTTAAGCTGCAGATGCATATGAATATTCGTCCCATACGCTAGGCATACTGAAACACACGTTTCATGATGCATGATTGTCATGCCTTGTTCAACGAAACAAGAATGTCGTAACTTCACATGCGCATAACGGACATGTTTGCAATACGTCTCAATATAGAGTGAGTGTGTTACGCCAGGGCGCATAACTCCCGTTACTCTGGCTTGAAAATCTCTCGGACACCATAACATATCAAGTATTCGTGTCCTGCCTACCTTGGCATTCCATATTAACATCGATAGATTGAAAATTAAGTCAAGTTCATGTGCTATATGAAGCTATCTGTATCTCTAAAGACTATTATACGAGTGTATTAGATTAACGTAAAGTCGATCCTTACTATTGCTTGTAATCATATCTTAATTTTAGACATTGAATAGACAATTCCATTCACATTGGCTATTCGATCTTAATTACGGAACATCATACTTCCAAATAGAGAGCAACAATATAATGCCCGGATAATTGCATTCATGTTCACTTGTCCTGTTCTTGAATATATTAACATGCCCATCATGATTTAATCGAATAAACTGTTACTCAATATTTTGTTCCATACTGGTTTACGGCCGACCTCCAGTTAGTTCGCCTTTCAGTTTGATGTTAATTTAAATGGGGTGTAAAAATAATCTCTATATGTGACATTCGAAATAAATTGAATTGAATTGGATTTTATAATCGCACCAACAGCTAAGGTCATTTGGCGACTTTCCAGCTTCCGCTGGAAGAAGACCCCAGGTGCCCCTCCGGGCAATTTTTAGCTCTACTGATCAGAGATCAGCAGAGCTTATGCCGTGGTCCGGCGTCCGTCGTCCGTCCGTTCGTCTGTCCGTCCGTCAACTTTTTTTTGTAGCGACTACTCCTCTGAAACTACTGAATAGATTTTCATGAAACTTTACAGAAATGTTGCCCATGAAGTCTAGTTGATCCTAGCAAAAATTCATGTAGATGTGAAATCCAAGATGGCCGCCAAATCTAAAAATATGTTTTTAAAAAACAAGTTTGTAGCGACTACTTCTTGAAAACTCTAAGGGATATTGCTATGGGACTTTTTCTAAAATGATCAGCATGACATGATGTTGGTCCTTGTCGAAAATCGTTTTGATTCGACGTTAAACATGGCTGCCAGCGGCCATCTTTGTTTACATAGAGTTATATAATGAAAACTTGTAGCGACTACTCCTCTGAAACTACTTGAGGGATTTTCATGAAACTTCACAGGAATGTTGCTCTTGATGTCTAATTGATCCTAGCAAAATTTCAGGTCCGCCGGAAATTCAAGATGGCCACCACGGCTAAAAATAGATTTTCAAAAAACCAGTTTGTAGCGACTACTTCCTGAAATCAAAAACAATCAGTAGAGCTTCAAGGTCATTGACCTCTTGTTGTTCACGGGAGGGCACCTGGGTAGGATCACCGACTTTCCGCAAACCAGCTGGATAGATTCCTCAAATAAAGATTCCTAGGCCCCTGAGGGATCACACCTACAGCCGTGAGGGTGAAGTGTTTTCAAGTCAATGTCTCTCACCACTCGGCCACGGACATGTGATTTTATAAAAATTGTAGTAAACATGCTTGCTACCGTACAAGCCCTCAAGCTCCAGGTTGAGCAGAACTCAATATTGAAAATCTCAATAGTACGAACAATTGAGCCATCACGAAGATGGTTTGCATTTGACGTTGAACATGAAACTTCAAAGAAGTATTTTTTAAACCATTCTATGGCCAGAGGCCCATGGTCCCAGTTTCTAACAAAATGATTTGTTCTAAACAAGATAACAAGGGGCGAAATGAAGAAAATGGAATTTAGTTGGTAACAAAGGTTATGAATACTGCACAAGGCTTAGATCTCTCATATATTGCATGTAGCATACGTTTATGGTCCCCCACCAAGTTTGCTCAAATAGTGACACTCCGGTAAAATCTGGCTATGTCCCGGGATCACAGTTTTACAAATATTTATAGAGGAAAAACGTTTTAAAATCTTCTCTGAAAGTACCAGAACTAGAGGTTTTATATTTCGCATGCACCATCAGCTTATGGTCCTCTATCAAGTTTGTTGAAATGTGATGAACATGTAGGCAAACATGATGTCGCCCTAGAGGTCACATGTTTTACATACACCTACATAGAATTTCCTTTTAAATTCATCTCTGAACCACAAGGCAATTAACTATAATATATTGCAAGCAGCATATACTTGCATTACTGTAACACGTTAGTTCAACTGGTAGGGGGGACCCAACTTCTCGTATCGTGCAAAAAAACACCTTTGGTTTACCCGGAAAGATATACTTGTGATTTTTTGCATATCAATAATGCAAACTGTACTGTATACGAAACCTCTGAATGGATTAATAGTATTCTTTGCATTTCGTAACACCAACGCATTTTCTATGGAAACCCGTAAGTGATAAGAAAATATTGATATTCAAAGAAAAAATGTGTACAAGTTTATATTTTAACGATATGATTTTGTTTTAGTACATTATTAAGACATAAACACGCCTGATTATATTCTGTCTATGTAGAATGCAAATTTCAAAAAAATAAATAAAAAGCGGTTTAAGGATTGAAGATAGCGGGCAGATGGAGGGACGGGCATCCACCTTTTGGCTAAGACTTTCGTGCACGTTGTTAATAACTTCTGTAAATTGTTTTCGGTTAAAACCAACTTTACTGTGAAGCGTTATATCGTTAAGATGCCACTTTCTTACGAGCAAGGCCGATTTTCTCCTTTCAGAACAGAGTTTTGACCCCTGAGCTACTTAACAAAAAATGCATTTTGGGTAAAGCTTAGGTGCAAGGTTTTGATAACTTCTCTATCTTATTTTGGATTTTAACTAAAAATGCTGTGAAGCCTTATATCAAACAGACATCACTTCCTTACGATCAATGTGGACTTTTGCCTTTTCAAATAGAGTTATGGCCCCTGATTATCTACGAAAATACATTTTTGTGTTGAGTTTATGTTGATTAATCAAGTTTTGTTGAAAATTAAATAACATTTTGGGTGTAAATTTTATATACAAATAGGATATCAGTAAATGTTAATAATGTTTATGATATATCGAATTGTTTTGCCATTTTGGAATAGAGGTATGGCCCTTAATTTACTTAGAAAATAGCTTTCTATACTATATATCGTAATAAAATGCCTGTGAGTAGAGGTCATCATAGGGTTCACAATCTGTCGGGTCATCGCAACAGTAATTGTAAAGCATTGTGGCGAACTGTAAATGGGTCAACATCTAAACATGCAGTGCGTTGCAGAATGATAGGGTCATAACCTATTTTGTTATGTTTGTTAACAAGTTTAACACAGATTGTATGAGTGTGATAATGACCAATAATCTTAAAAAGTCTGTACATATAGTTACCATAGTATTCACGTTGTGACAGACCTTGTAGCAGAAGAGTTCTGACAATACTTTTAAAAGTAAATCAGTGTTATGATGATACAACTTTGCAAAGGTTTGTCCGTATATAAATCACAATGACTCAATGAAGCACTATTAAAGCTTGAGTAGATGAAAAGCAAAACAAAATTGCAACTATGTAATGGATTCCTAATTTACAAAAACAGCCTAATAAAGCACACTTTCTTCCTATTTCTAGTGTCTGCACCACTACAATATCTCCAAAGGTGTAACGTCCTGTCTTGCTGCCGTTGTAGATCACGTAACACAATATTGTGCTAAAGCTTATGCTAAATCTTGGAATTATATACTCTAATCGTTATTACTTTCTTGAAAACGAATGCAATAAGCGAGAGTCACGCACACCTTTATTTTGCTCTCATTCAATATTCATTTTAGTGAATAAATACCAAATGTTTGCTCAGCATTATACTGCGGTAAAATCAAATGTATTCTCTGGCTTATCACTCCGTCAAAACAATCAAAATGGACTCCACCATTGCGTTTTCTATAGGTTACAGTATAGAGTTTGTTCTTACCATCACTTTCTAAAATTTCATAGCTCTAAACAGCCTACCTAAATACCTAAAATTAAAATACTAACCTAAATCCATCAAAAATGTCTAAAGTAAGCGGTGTTCGGTTCGATTGTTTACCACTCAGCACCACCCCATAGCATTAGTGGTGTCAAGTCGCGGAGTTGATTTCTGATAACCATTTTGATATTTTAGCTATGGTCATGTGACAAA
Organism: Cyrtodaria siliqua; assembly: GCA_037043455.1. NCBI lineage: Eukaryota > Metazoa > Mollusca > Bivalvia > Adapedonta > Hiatellidae > Cyrtodaria > Cyrtodaria siliqua. The sequence goes on from JAWPHD010002481.1 coordinate 242,744, forward strand.
TTATGACGCAATCGCAGACTATTTTCTAAGACGTTGACAGAGTCACATGGTGACCCGGGTAAAGATTGGGTAATGATCACTGTTAAAAAGCTTATCAAAAGGAGGATGTCACATTATTTTGCAACGCACTGCTTTCCACTTGTGTGATCGCCGGAATGATTGGGACCTTTGATGACGTCTACCTAAATCCTGAAAGGACGGTAACGTTTGATGTTTGTCTTCAATATTGTCTAGTCGTGCCCTTAACAGTGTCAAAATTGAAATGATCTCACTTGTCATAGACTTTGCTTATTATTTCTCAGTTTCAATCGAGGGATGTAAGGGTTGTAATTGTCCAATATATCATCCATATATAAGGAGGTATAATAAAAGGCTTCGATTACATCTGCCTTAGCGTATCTGGTAAAAGACTAAATATGAAATGTCTCACATAACAAAACAAAAACAAATCTGCAACAAGAGGTGCACATTTCGTTCTCATTTTGATTCCAACAAATTGTCTATAAACAGTAGTGTCATACCTAACTAGTTCAATATGTGTAAAAATATTATCTTATATAAAAATAAATGCTTCGAAAACAACTACGTGATAAGTCCACATGGTGTAATTGTCCAAAACCCTAAATATTAGTGAGAATCAGAACTCGTTAACTGAAGTTGCTGTGTACTCAGTCTGAAATTTAAATATTTGCAAACATCAAGAGCGATAACTTTGTAAACCACTCCTCAATTGTTCTCATTGTCAAACAAAACCGAGACCTTAATAATAAATATTACCCCAAAAAGCGTGGAAAATAAAATGCTATTTATTACAATCATCGTGAAAACAACAACGCTCCTTAGTCAGAGGACGATATCCTCATTATTCAATTAGAATATTACACAGTCATTGACGATCGCTTTTTTCTACAATTTAGAGCAATAACTTGGTACTTGTCTAACCTGTCTGAAATCCGCTTTATACAAAGTTACACGCCAAACTGTGTGAAAGTTATTTAATGTATTGCGTACGAAAGCTGAAATTTGCATTTTTGCAATAATCAAGGGCAAAACTCAGTAAAGCAGGTGTCAATTCTGCTCATTGTCATCTTGTCGAAGTTCATATTCATATAAAGTCTCATACTAAATAATGTGAAGATCGGAATCCGTTTACTAAAGTCATGTGTGTACTCAAGCTGAAATGTGCATATTCTTTCAATAACCAAGGGTAATAACTCTTTAAAGCAAGTGTCAGTTTTACTCAGTATTGAACTTGTCAAAGGCCTTGTAGGTATAAGGCCTAACAAGTTATTGAGAACACAAAAAAATCGCATTATCCCTAGCACAGGACAGAACAAAATTCATAAAAGGTCCATGACTCTTGTTAAAATTAGTAAAGTGGAACGTAATCAGTTCTTGATTCTGTAGTTTGATATTTCATATACATATATAGGTTTCAAATACTTCAATTGTATTTGCCTAAAAGGACGTGTGCAAATTGATTGATTTTCCTTTGACTGTTTGTTCATCGATTTTCATATAATGGCTTGGTACTAATGGGTTACCGTAGAAATCGCGAGTATGCCAGAAGTCCATACAGTGGTTTCATATGTACAAGATCCCCATCTGTTAATATCTAAAAAATCAGAAGTATATCTTTCAGGGTAAACGTTTTCGTTTTTTTTCAGGCTTGGGTCCCTGCCTAAGGTGACTTTTGGGTCAAATCTCGGGGCTCACCATTCTGAAGTTTCACCGTTCACAGTTTTATATTAAGTTAATTTGGAAAATCTTTCAACATAGCTTTTCTACAACTACAAAATCTAAAGGTTTACTATTTTGCATCTAGCATAATCTTATAGTCTTCTATCAGTTTTGTACACACGGGATCACAATTCTCACAGGTTTACAAGGGAATACTTAGGGTCTTCTCTTAACTGACTAGACCTATAATCTCATCCAATAACTTCTGTTACTATTAAATTGTCTAAAATAGACAAGGTCATCAGATGGGCGATTCAGGGCAGAATTTGATCCCGCCTGTTCGACGTGTTACTTCGTTAGTAATTGTGCAATCAAATAAAAACGTTAAAGCCTTTTCTCCTTAAAAGTTCGACTTGGAGTTTCGTGTTGAGTGCGGATATGAGTAATAGGGCAAAGCGAAGTATATATAACTATGTTCTATGGAATATATTAGTTGTACTAGTTTAGGTTAGGTAACCGTTCACTAGAGTTATATTACAACACTTATTTTCTGATAAAGTCAATTTCATATCTGTTTTCAAATTTTTACTGAGTTATGTCATAGATAATTTGCCTCTCAAATGCATGCAGGCGTCATTGGTCCTGTACACCATTTTGATATACATCAAGTCCAAGAAGAAAATATTCTCATAAATCTGTCTTTTGGTCGATCAATACACCATCACCATTACTTTCGTCGCAGCGAGTATTAGATTTCGTGGATTTTCAACTTAGTGAAAGTGACAATGCCAGACAAGGGTCCTTAAGAAAAATAATGTCTTAACAGAAGAATTAATGTAAATACACACTCGACTATTTGAGTATCGTGCGTATTATAGCAAATACATGATAAAAGTCCGGATGTCGTTACATTATTTCATGTATGCATAAGTAAGAGTTATTAAAGAAAATCATTAAAACTCAGCTACTTCTATGGATTACAAATTGTACAAATAACGTTAGGTAACGCTTTTTTCGGTATGTCTTTCGTCAAGAATGCGTCTATAACCTCGTCCTTAGGATAATTTACTCAGTTTTTACCCTGTACCGGAATTTATCCTTCGACCACTCTTATGAATGGTATAAATATGTTTGATTAAAACACAAGGGCGCATTTCTAGAGTTAATTATGATGGCATATGATGTGTTGATGAGCCTTTAAACAATAATTATTTGTATTCATTATTATCTTTAGTCGTTGTTTGGCATGTTTCTCGGCCGGCCGATCAACCTGTATTCTGAGATACAAATATAGTATGATGTTGTTGTTATATTCAGTGATGCATCGCTTCAGGGCGATCTATTTCTGGAAGAAAGTGTTCTCAATTTGCCTTTATTGCAAACTTGTTTTACGATATAGATATAATTACCTAGCAATTGACGCACTTAGAACAAATGTCATTGGTCTACAATTAATTCTGACATTAATCAAACCAAGAAGTATACGTTCACTTCAATGCTTATTTAGATCAAAAAAGACATTAGTTTCTCCTGGCAGAGGATTGTAATCAATGAAGTGTCAGCTTGGGAAAATGAAAATCATGGGTGATAAGGAAGTTAAGAACAAAATGAATATGCAGCAAATATAAATATAAACTATACAAATAGATATAAAAGTCGAACAAAAAGGCGGATTTTGGGGTTTAAACCAGGCTCTACGGTGCACCAAACCTCCCTCTTACAGTGTAAATAAAGATATCTCCGCCAGGTAATAATCTCTAACAAACAAGGCAGCATTAATAGGCAATACGAGTATAACACATAGATGATCATGTATATATCAATATACAAAATAAACGCCTACCTAGTTGTCAAAAAAATAAGTTTTTTTTAAGGTGACTTTTATCATGTTTATAGTTTACTCACTTACTGGTTAAATTATTTGTTCTACGGGAGTTAAATGTAATTGTGAACGAGATTTCTTTCTTCCCTTTTCTTTTAAAAACATCATTTTATCATGTTTATATTCAAATAGATTGCTCGATAACATGCAAAAAATAAAATCCTAGCAGTTTCTGGGAAGTTTTTTTTTCAATTCTCCCTATATCTCTCTGTTTAATAAGATGAAACAACCAGCGCAGTATCATTTTTCTTCCTAGTGTCTGCATTTCTCGACACTAACAAGATGCTTTATGCATCCTGCATATCACTGACAGCAGTTTCAGAGAAGATATTATTTATCTCTACATAAAATATATTTTTCCACGAGCTGGGACCATTTGATTTTCCCTATAGGCTTATTATGTACATTTTAATTCATCAGTGTTGGCAATATTTGCTTGGACGTATTTCTCTAAAGTCTAGTAACGCATATCGTAATGCTGTTCCAGTCCATAGACTTTCGCCAGAGATATTGTCTTACTGGGAGCATCCGTGTCCACATACACATCAAGTTTATTCAAAATTCTTCATGTTTAATAGTTCATTTTCATATTGCGTGCATCCCTCCCATACAATATATACTAAGAAATGATTAAACGACAATGGCGTGCCTTTCGTGATTATTGGCATGACTCATAATATGTTGTCACGGAGGCTTTAGTAAGTGCCAATAAGCACTTAAGCCACAACATTGCCGTTTAATGACTTTTTTTTTATTATATACCTGTTACAGATAAAACTCGTTATAAGATATCTGTAACAGTTTTACTGACATATTTAAAATCGGTACCTTTTTTTTCAATTTCAAATTAGCAATTAAACAAATATTTTTTTCAAATTTCAAATTAACCAAGAGCGGATCTAGGAGTTGGGGTGGAGCGGTTTTCTGCTTGTTAATCCAAAACAATATATTTACGTCTCCCTACATTTTTTATTTGTCAACACATTTTTGAAAAACTTACGCCACCCACACCCCACTTAAACATGAAATTCTGGTTTCATTCCTGTTAATTATCACGTAAAAACAATATATATGACACTGTCAAATGTACGATTTCACTTAAGGAATAACATTGCCGTTCAATGACTTTTTTTATTATATACCTGTCAGGAAAAAAAATCAATACAAGATAAAAAAAATTCTAGCACTCTCTCACCAGCTTTTTTGTTTACGTTTGACCGCATGTTAAAACAAACTATTTCTCTGACGTCAATCCTATTCATGACGTCATATACGTTTAAAAAAACCGTGATGTTTTCCCGAGTTATTCCGCACGGCAAACGCGGTTCCAATAATCGGTTATTGTGCACGCTTCCGGTATAGAGCTCCGGTTACATTTTCCCCCCTATATAAATATTTTACAATTTATAGTAAGGTATATAATAAATGTAAATACTGGTCTAAAATGTGATATAGGGTTCGCACTGTACTACAAACAAGGAGCAATATTTAATTAATTATGAAATGAAAAAGACAAAATACAACAGAAAGCGTGGTAAAGACAGGGTTACCTACTTCGAACGGTCAGTAGGCAATAAGGCCTATAGGTTAGCTTGAATTGATTTATGTGTAGACAATTCTCGCTATTATCCTGTCTTCATCGCCCAAATAGTCAAGAAAGTCTAAACAAAACTACATCCCATCAAAATGAATTATCTAACAATAAAGCCCACATCCAGAGAAACTAACAAAAGAAACATTAAAATGTTGTTGTAAAGCTATATAAAATACAAAATAAGAAACATCTCAGGATGTATCCAGGATTGTACTGAACAACCACAGCAGTTGCAGCCAAAGAAAAAAACAATCTAGTGTAAGACCAAAAAACCTGATGGACGAAAGCTCATGCACCTACCTCCCTTGGTCGGGGTTTCCGTAGGTGCAATCATAGAGTTCAAAGAGGTTTTCCAGTCATCGATAAAGAAAAGTGAAGCGTAGTGACTGACTGTAGAGGGGTCAATCCCTTTAACTTTCGAGTTTATAGACCACATCTCCATAAAATAATTATTTTGAGATTCCTACTTGCAGAAGCGTTTAAAGGTTAGTGTTGTACTTCTGCAGTAGGTCTTCGTTGCGGTTGTAGAATTTTGAGAAAGATCTAAATTTTACTTGATTAAGATCATTGAAGTCTATAACATCATTACAAGCTCTAGCAAAACGAATGAGCTGGGAGATATCAACCCCGTATGATGTAGCACGAGGAACAATCCCTTACAGGTGTTGATAGTTAACGATGTTAAAGTTGAAGTCATCTCTCGTATCATAGATTTTAGAATGTATGAAATGAAGATGAGAGATGAAGATGAGAGATGAAGAACGATGAATGCTGATTCTGTATCCGAACTGTTGGCTTTATTCAACGTGATAAATGTTAGTTACCATATGAGCCAAGAACGGATTATCAATATTGATTTATTATTAAATTCATCAATAACTTCACTCTGGCTGACATGTGACATTCTCAACATTAAATCTTTATTATAGCAGTACAACTCTGCGACAAGTGTCGCACAGTTAGTACCAATAGGAAAACCAACAGTCCGGCGGTAAACAGTTTTACCGTATCTTATAAAGATATTAACGAGAAGAAAATATAATGCTCTACAAACATCAGCACAAGTCCACAAATTATAATTATCAATAGTGGCGTGAGTCAAGAAAGCTCTGAACTTATTACAAGCTAGAAAAGTTGTACATTCTCTAACAAATACCTTCTGAATAAGCTGAAGCAATTTATCGTTGATTAGATTATGTGGTAGAATAGTATATAGTGTGGAAAACTCGTAGGTGCTTAGAGAAGAGGCATGAAAATAATTACACGGAAGTTTATCAAGGACTTCTCTTGAGCTTTTGAAAGACCAACATAGATTGATTCTTGCGTTTTCAATAGCCTTTCCACGATACTTAATAATATGTTCTTTAACCGCGGAAATGCAGGAAGTCAATAGTTTTGATATATTGGTCGTGGTACATGAACCTGAATTAGCAATAAAACGTGCTTTGTATGGAATTGTGTGGTGTTTGGGTATCCAGTACATTGTATGGAGCCTCGTCTGCTTACTATTGACAGACATCTATATAGTCTCCATAAAGGTTACATGCTTGGAAACAATCAAGCAAAGGTGTGGTTAAATAAGCAGAATTGCTCGCTAGCTCTGCATTCAATGCATTGATATAATGTAATCGTCAGATAATTTGTCTGCAGGAACTAGAACAGATTTAGTATGCAGATTCTGAATACCATTCTTAAGGTGTTGTATATTTTAAGTAGACTGCCGTTGAAGCTGGGAAGATTTGATCGTAAAATAATAGACGTAATTCAATAATTTCAGAAATAGTTTTCATCCATGCAGTAAGTGCATGTTTATCTGCGTTTTCGCACTTACACCACTTAGTGCAGAAATCCGTTATAGAACCCGCAATTTCATTACGACAGGCATTAAAATCAATAGCTGATGGAAGGCGATACTTAGGACCTTTGACAATTAATTTCCGGATCCTCTTATCATCAATAACATCAAGATTGCCAGTGAAAATGTGACCGGCAATCAGTATGATTAGATATCTCGACTTCAGTTATTGAGTTCTGCTCACTCCGGGGCTAGAGGGCGTGAGCGGTAGCTAGCATATTTGAATACCGTTCATGAACAGTCTCAATCAAACCGAGACTGCAATATTTTGTATGTGTCGTGTTCGGCCGTTTCCAAAGGTCCATTATCATACTCTTTTATATAGCATAGTGGCATTGCTTGTGCAATGTGGCGGCAGTAAACATTTCCCCGCGCTTGCAATCAGGACTGTTATTCATTCGATTTTTAGAGATCGATGAGCCCGATACTTATATTTAGTGATCGGTGGTACATTTGTTTCAATTGCTTTTATTTTCTTACTTAATTTTCGATTCGGTGGTTCCACTACTCCGGCCGCTAAAGGCTCTGGGTATTGTTTAACCACTCATAGGATATGTTGTCTGCTTTTTAATTTATTCTTTTGGCTGTTACTTGTGATATGAAGGCTTCATAACCGCTGCTCCCAACTAAATTCCATTTTTTTTATTTCGCTCTTCGGGGCATAGTATTTTGTTAGATACTGGGACCATACTCCGCAGGCCATGGTGGAGGAAAGTCTTTATGTCCACCGCCATATGCATGCCATCTTCGGGATGGTTATTTTTTTTATGTACTATTGATTTTATGAATATGCAGTTCTGCTCAACCCGGGGCTAGAGGGTGCGAGCGGTAGCTAGCATATTTCACTACCGTTCATGAACAGCCTCAATCAAACCGAGACTGCAATATTTTGTATGTGTCTAGTGTTATAAGATTTCTAGATTATTTCTTACACGTTTAACATATAACAGGAGTCTCAATATTCTTGAAATACTTTTTGTCAGTCACCCGCATGTCATTAAATACTCCGGCTAAATTAATGAAATCGATGCCTTTATTGTCATAAGTAACCTTCATAAAAATGCCTTTCATGGTCAGGTGGAATATATATATGCGGACGCAAAATATGTTGTGGGTAACATTGAATAAGAGATGCAACCTCATATAATGGATTAGTACGGACGTAAATGGCATCCGCTTCTTCGTCAAGTTTCTGTAAACAATAACAAGACATACTGGCTACTTTGCTAAGGAAGGCGTGTTTACCCGAACTGTTATAAATAGTATAAATGTATGCAACAGTAAGGACTTTCTTAAATGTTCGTTCAAGATTATGGTTCTTTCTGCTACGATACCATCGTCGTTTACGTTTACAAATAGACATTATGAAAAAAGGATATATATCCGGGTTATTGGAAATGTTTCTTTCTTGATAAATGTTATCGTTTAGCCCCAATGGATACAGAATTTGTAAATGCGTTATCCATTTTAGTTCAGCGATTTGTCTAGCTTATATCTTGTAACCTTTGGTAGAAGTTTTATCAAATTCAGTAAAGTTCACAGGCTGAATTGAAATGCCCCGAATCTCTAAAGTGTGTATAAAAAAAGGTTTAAATCGTTTCGACTGACACATTTTATACAAATGTTCACGTAAATGAACTTTCCCGTATTGTATACCACATTTAGGGAGATGTCAAGTCAAAACATAAACCATATTACTTGACGAAGGTATACTAACACTGAATTCTACCACTGATAGTGGATTTTGTGACAAGTATTTAACACAATACATGCACTACACCTTTTCGAGTTGCACTTAAAGTTCTCCGGTCATGTTTTGTTTCATGAACATGTTTATGTTTATATAAATCCAAACCAATACACAACAATATATATTTACAATTCACACATAACAATATCTGTGAAAAGAGAGAATAGTATTTTATTTGATGACGTAGAAAACTTATCCACAGGTAACTGTATTTATCAATTATCTAGCAGTAGTAGGTAGTGCATCTATACAATTCTGATTTACCTCATTTCCCCGTGCAGTCACGCAGTGATACAAGTAGTAACTACGTCATGCAAATAATACTTATTTTTACATACAGCTTAGTAGCGGTTTTAAATATAGGTTTCTCTCTCGGACTACCAAGAAATGTTCATATGATGTTTTAGAGTTAAATTTGTTAATTGATAATACTACAAAAAGGGTTGACATTCACCTTTAAGGATAGAGGGATATAATGTACGTCTACTGTTTAACCTTTTAATTGTAATTGTTGGTCTAACTTTATATCGATTTAGTACAGAGGTTTTACGGGGTGTTAATTTAATAAAAGTATTTCTGAATATAGAATATTAGTGCCAGGAATATGAACGGCAGATGCCGAATGAAGATTAATTCGTGATAAATTGATCAATAATGTACGTGTTACCTGTCACCAGGGAAATATTATTATTTCCCCGGTGAAGATAAACAGTAGACACAAAGTGAAGTTTAAGAGGAGAAAGACATGCATTATTTATTTATTTATACATTTATTTATCGACTTTTATCATACGTCCTTATTCAGTCCATTTTTAAACGTATTTGTTGTAATGTCCCGCTCTATGGTGTATCTAAACAGTTTGCTTATCATATTCAAACCGAATTGAGAAATCATTAGGTTGTATAAATATTGAAATGGAAAATAAAATGAAACTGTTATTTGCAATTATATCTATCCCATACTAAAACAAACACAGCAAAACACAGAGCATATCTGCATGTCTGATATTCAGTTAATATGTGATAACTCTTACAAGGGAACAGTCTTCCCCATTACCCACAACGAGGTCGTTGTAAATCAGATAAGTCGTTGTTCATAATATGATTTACACATTTATCGGATTTACATTAGCTGCAAGTAAGAGTTTCCGCAATGCTCCTTATCATACGTGATTTCCCTAGTAGATCGTTAAAGGAAAAAGGTCATATTCAAAACGAAGCGAACAACTTATAGATGCGTGCGCCGCAGGGCGTGCATGTAGTAAGTGCAGGACGTGCAGTACATGCAGGATGTGCGCCCCATTGAATACAGATGAAGCTTATTCGAACTTGAATTTATTTTGTTCCCACATAAAAAACCAAAAGTATCCCTTTGGAACAATGAAGTTTATTCGAAATTAAATGTAAATATTCACATCTATGAACAGTCACTTAACACTTTCGGCTGAAACCAAATGACGTCTAGTTTCGAATAAAGTTCAGGTTTCATTCAGGCGGGTTGCTCACGCATCCAGTGTGTTCAAATAGAAAATATTTTTTCCAAATTATCTGAAAATCTCAGTAGTTGTCTCCATTGCTCGTTTTTTACCATTAACATTGGTACTATAACAACGGAAATAAATATAAATATAAGGAAACAATGTATGAAATGATAATTGATTCACATTTTCTTCGGCGTTAATGCAGATTTAAACGCCTGTAGTGAATGGCAAATTTACCAGAACTAGAACTTCATAAACTTTGCCAGTTATAATTACTACTGGTGTTGAAATACCCAACGTTATGTTTGGAATAGACATTGACCTACATTCCACAACATGCACAGACCAAACTTATGTATATGTCCGTCCGTCCGAAATTGTGTCTCAGCCATTCCTCGGAAACTAATGAAGGGAATTTCGTCAGTCTTCGCACAAATTTTCATCACTATTAGAAGGTATCGCGTGCAAGAATCATGACCGTATCTTGTAGGTGAAAGGTCAAAATATCCTGTCTCCTGAATCCAGTGTGATTAAGTAATGTCCGATTCCGTTGAGGCACGAACTAAGTGCATGTCTTGTTACCATAATCGTCTCTTATAGCATGTATGTAACTAAATGTCAACCTTATGATGTTAAGACATTGATCAATAAATACTGAAAAGGGGATTGAAAAGGAACAAACACAAACAAGGGAGAAAAGTAGCAGACTCAGACAAGGTTAAATTAAACATGAGTTCTTGAAACAGTAGTTATATTTCTAAAGTTATCATGTTGAGTCATTTCTGCGCCTGTCTATGCTTAAATAAAGTTACCCTAAAGCATTTCCCAAATTTCGCCATGCCACTCTTGAGCTGACATATAAGGACTTCAATGCCAGTCATATCGGAGACTGTTTAAACTTAACACTGTATACCTTAATGTTTTTATATCACTAAACTAATGTTATGAACGTCAGCGATAACTGAGATTGTCAAAAAGTAAATCCGGTTTGCCTTAAATCTACAACCAACCCCGTCTTGACAATACGAGATATTACTAAACTAATGTAACACCCAACCCCGTCTTGGCAATAACTGAAATTACAAAACTAATGTAACACATTATAAATCAATAAAACACCCAAACCAGTCTTGGCAATAAGTGATATTACTAAACTAATGTAACATCCAACCCAGTATTGGCAATAAGTGATATTATTAAACTAATTTAACACCCAACCAAGTCTTGGCAATCGGTGATATAATTACTAAACTAATGTAACACCCATCCCAGTATAGGCAATAAGTGATATTACTAAACTAATGTAACACCCAACCCCGTCTTGGCATTGAATGATATTACAAAACTAATGTAACACATTCTAAACCAATGTAACACCCAAACCAGTCTTGGTAGATTGTACCTACTGAAACCCCAACTAAGGGAGGTGGGTGCATGAGCTTTCGTCCCTCGGGTTTTCTGGTCGTACCCTAGATTGGTCTTCTCTTTAGCTGCAACTACTATGGTTGTTCAGTACGATTCTGGATACATCCTGCGATGTTTATTATTTTGTATGTATATCTTTAGTTGGTTTCTCTGGATGTGGACTTTATTGTTAGAGATTTACTTTTGATGGGATTTAGTTTTGTTTACACTGTCTTGTCTATTTGGGCACTGAGGACAGGATAATAGCGAGGATTGTGCGCATATAAAATCGATTCAAGCTAACCAGTAGGTATTATTGCCTACTGACCGTTCCAAGTCGGTAACCCTGTCTTCACCACCCTTTCTGTTGTTTTTTGTCTCTTTCATTGTAGTTTCAAGTCCTTGTTTGCAGTACAGTGCGGACCTACGATGCCATTGCGTTCGGAGGCTGTGGTTTCTATAGGACCCTATATATTATTTGGCAATAAGTGATATTACTAAACTAATGTAACACCCAACCCAGTCTTGGCAATAAGTGATATTATCAAACTAATGTAACACCCACCCCAGTCTTGGCAATAAATGATATTACTAAACTAATGTAACACCCAACCCAGTCTTGACAATCAATAATATTACTAAACTAATGTAACACCAAACCCAGTCTTGGCAATAAGTGATATCACAAAACTAATGTAACACCCAAC